>JAXIVJ010013537.1:0-12500 GCA_036785665.1 Chirona hameri | reverse complement strand
AGCAGACGGCCGCAACACACTCTCCAAACACTCCATACAGCAGACGGCCGCAACACACTCTCCAAACACTCCATACAGCAGACGGCCGCAACACACTCTGCAAACACTCCATACAGCAGACGTCGCGGCACTGATGCGACGAACATCACACAAACGAACCAAACGAACCAAAACGCCGCCATCAGCAGTAACTGTTGGCTAAGCGCACATGGGCTGTTGGCTAAGCGCACATGGGCTGTTGGCTAAGCGCACATGGGCTGTTGGCTAAGCGCACATGGGCGGGGCGTGCCAGCCAGCCCCGCGGCACGGCTGGTGTGTTCGCCGGATGTGACGCATCGCTGTCCGTCCGTGCACTCCCCAGGCAGGAGTTAGGCGATGATGAATGGACGTCCTCCCGGGGACGGGTCTCGCACAGGTGCCATTCATCAGGTAAGCCGGCCTGCACTATTGATCGTCATGCCGACCATTTCCACCAAGGAGAGTTATAATTGTCGACGTTTGTGTGGAACCACGGCTTTTACCGGCCAACGCTTCTCTGCCATAATCAGCGGAACATAAAACGAGAACACCCCGCACAAAAACAGGTTTGTCTATTGACTTAACTTCTGCTGCTAGAGCTAATTATTTTGGTACGCAAAGCAATCTACTCCATTTTAGCTCTTCTTTATTTTTGCTTTTGTATTTTCATTTATTGTTTGTTGAGCACCTACTATAGGAGAGTAGTGGGAGGTTGGAGCTCGTACAGCACCGGCACGTCACTGGAGGCGGGGCACACAGCAGTGACAAACTGCCCTCTATTTACAGCGTGGCCGCGTGCGGCCCCCGCGGCACCTGGGAGGGCGCGTGATACCACTTATAACAGCCCTAGCCGGCCGGCCGGGGGAGTGATGGGTGAGCTCTCTTAGCCGGGACTGCCGGCCGCAGGGGAGGCATCCGCCCGGAGTCTGTGAACCGGGCAGATTCGCGGGAACCGCCGTCAGTGCTGGCGTGGTCAGTGGGCAGCCGTGCCGGGTTAGCTGTAACTGCACAGAGATAGAGACTGGCAGGCGGGACTGGAACTGCACAGTCCACAGATATATAATCTGACAGGCGGGACGGCAGATGGATCGCCATCGGAAGCGGGCATTTATTACCGTATAATTGATAATGCAACATTCAGGCGGAGTCCAGCGGCAGTGCATCTGTCCATGCTGGCAGGCGATTAAACAAAAATATATATTTACCTAGCAGGCGGAGTTCACGGGCAACCCATAACTCCCCAAATGCTGCTGTTTTGGTGTGAAAAATAAAGGCGGAAAAGAGGCATTGCATACTTTAACACATTGTGTTGGGCGTTACTTTAAGTCCAGTTTATGTGATAAGCAATGCGGCTCATGGGCTTAACGGGGCATAATATACATAATTATATTGCAGGTTTCTTTCTTCTGGATATGCATTACATTTCTATATTAAAAAAATCACATTCGAGTTCGTTCAATTATCCAACCAAACCATTAATAGCCTAACAGTATCCATTAATGTCTACTGTCTGAGAACGAACATGAACATTACTGTGCAATAAATGTTAACTACGGAAGAAAAAAAGAACGAACATGGACACATTGGCTTCCTCCATTACTTCGTCATTTTTTAAAGAATATTAACAGCTCCTAGTGAATACGCTATTCACTAAGAGCTGTTAATGTTCAATATTCATATGTATATATAATATGTTAATATTCATATTTATTTCACACTTCGTGAAACAAAAACAAAATATATGATACCTTTTGGCTTCATTCATGAGGTCTTAACCCTATTAATGTCGTGACTCGTGTGTGTGTGTGTGTGTGGGGGGGGGGGGGGGGTAAAACGTGCCACTTAGTGAAAGTGCCGAATAAATGCCAATTAACCCTATTTGTAACAGGGGGGGGGGGGGGGGCGGATTCCGGCCCCTCATGTTTTTCGCAGAAATCTCCAGAACGGCTGGGAGCAGGCCCATTCAATTTTTGGACTTTTCCTGGAATTGAATGAAACATTTGGAGTCAAAATTTTGAGTTCTTAGCCTGAACAGAGCCGGTTTCAGGGCACGGATTTGGGAGGGTTCGGCGGCGACATTTGGCGATATTACGGAAATGCGATCTTCACGGTTTCTTCCTAATTGCCTCAAGTAGGAAGGAGTTACATCGGTTTACGGTGGTTGCAACAAGTGCAAATTAGTTGATGTTAATGAAATATCATTAAAATTGCATGGCAGAGGCGGTTCCAGGGGCTTGAAAGGGGGGGGGGGGGGGTCCAGGAAGTATTCAATGCTTGGCGGGAAGCCAATAGAGCGATGTAAGGATCATTTATAGCTATCAAAATGTAAAAGATAGTTTCTCTTTCCATTATTTGCATAATTTATTACACATAGAGTTGCAGAGGCGTGTTCAAGCACATGAAAAGGGGGGGTGACTGGCATGGTGATGATATGCCAGCGATTACGACGCAATAGACGGTTAACTTATAATGATATATGCACATATGAGGCCAGGAGAGTGAATATTTTTTTTGCAGGGGCGCGCTCAGGAATGGAAGAAAGGAGGTCATATTATTGCAAGGAAACTAAGATGCATGGGCCTACAATGACATAACATACTGCAGTTTTCGGATGAAACACGCACCACAGGGTGCTCCCCGAACGATTATGAGATAATAGGCGGGTCCAGGTAGGATACAAAAGGGGGTAAGCAATGTGAATTGAAGTTGTAAGTGAAATAGTCACTGTTGACTAGTTAGTATCATAAAAGCGGATAAATACTTATCAAAAGGTCTTGCGCCTCCCCAGTTTGGATCCTGGATGCACCTATGATGAAGTACAATATGCAAAAAGGAACTATCTACGATCAGTAACTTATTTATAGTGCTGGGTAGCAACATGCCTGCGGTTAATATTTTTTCTTATTTAACCTCCCTTTTTCACTAACCTGGTACCGCATATGGCAAAAAATATGATTTATAACTGTTTTGTCTAATGTCACAATAACATACCATTTCATTTATAAAAAAAACATAACAAATAATTTTATTCCGCATTTACTTCACTCCCATATTGAGTGACCTGCATACGCCTATGATTTTTGAATTTTGAAAAGTCATCGCCATATATCAATCTCCAATTCAATCTCTATCGCTTCCTGTTGGTTGTGTTAAATCGGTTGATAAACATGACAGCTGTGTTGGATCACATATACCACTAAAATTTGTAGTTTTTGCCCCCCTGTTCCCCTATCAAAAATTTATATTTGTTTTATTTTTGAGAAATGTAGATCGTGTTGAGGGGAACCAAACGCCGTTTCACTTTTTAAAATCGGACTGGTAGATCTCGAGATCTCCGGGGGGAGGGCGGAATCCACCCCCCCTGTTACAAATAGGGGTAGCCAGGAGCCTGTTACAAATAGGGTTTAAGGGAAATAATTACCTTTTCCCACAAAAATGGAGTTAGCACTTGAAATCGACAGACGAGGCCAAAATATGATGCAAATTCATCGCATTTTGCATATAAAAGTTCTTTCCGTGAGATATTTCAAGTTAATCTTGATAAGCGTACCACACTTTTAACGACCGGCTCTTGCCGAGTGCTTTTCAGTTTCCATCAAACTCCGGGCCTTTCCCGTATCGCTTTTTTACGCAATCGTGTGGAAAATCTATTTTGCGTTCTGCTTGTAGTGATTATATACCCGTCCATCCTTTACAATTAACAACCATTGAAAGCAAAACTGGCAATTCAATCGGATGTTCATCGATGCACGTCGACCGCGACCTATTTAGTGTCGGCGATTTGTTTCGAAGTGCCCATTCAACAACGTTGAACAGATTGATACAAAAGCGTCGTCCAGATGTGTCCAGATGTGTCGCTTTCCAATAGTGGAGGGAAAATACTGATCATTAATTTTCCCAAACTTCCAACTTTGAATAAGGGAACAATTGTATTGAATTCTTAAATTTAGATCACATTATGATACAATAACGGTAGCCAAAGAAGTTGTTGCTAACAAAATCGAAAGGTCATGATTTCCCTTTAAGGTTTTTCCGCTCCTGTCCCCAAACGAGTAAAGATACGGCCATCAAACTTTTGAAATTTCCTAAATATTGACTGGGCACATTTGGGTAAAAAATATCACCAAGGGCGGCTACAGGCGTGTTTTTTTTTGGGGGGGGGCATGTTTGGGTTTTCAGCGTGACTCGGCTTTCAAAGGGAATCCGTTCCCATTCTCTAACCGTTGAAGATACGAGCCTACTACTTTCACACCTTTCCTTACTACCATTTGTAGACACATTTAACTTCTGTCTCGAAATTTTTGGATTACGCATGTGCGCCTTCAGGGACGTATTTTGGCAGGCATTTTGGGTCACTGGTATTTCATCGAAATCTGAAAGATGAGAATTTTGAACCCAGTGAACCTGTTTAGATGTTCTTTGCACAACTTGTGTGATTTTTAATATATTGTTGGGCTTCCCACAGGCGACTCCAGGAACGGGTTTTTGGTGGCAAGTGTATACACACATGGTGTTTAGTAACTCAAAACGTTATTTCACGGTGGACTATCTCGCGTAATATCATCTGAATGACTCACAATTGTATTTTGTGGCATATGCAGTTCCAGGGGTGGGACGCAAGCGCATGGCCCAATGTTATGGGCACCTCCAGGGATAAAATTAGGGGGAGTTGTGGAACCACGAAGTGTAACTACATAACAAAAGATATCAACTTGAAATTTGGTGACCTGTTTTAGCAATGCCTTGCCTACGTTTCATATTTTGTTGTTTACATTTTTGGTTTCCCAAGGGTGACTCCAGGGACGGATTTTGGGGGCATGTGTTTGATTCCGTACACACGCAATGTGTTTAGTGCCCCTGAACGTTATCTTGCAGTGAATCATTTCATGAAATATCATCTTTATGGGTCACAATTGTATTTTGGGGCATAGGCGGTCACAGGCATGCAATTAGGGGAATTGTGGACCCATGGCGTGATACTTACATAGCAAAATATAGCAATAAGCACAGACAAAGATAACAAAAGACAAAGCTCAATTTCCCTCCTCTCACCCTCCTGAGCACGTCACTGCACAAATACAAAACTGCAGTAATTTACATTCTCATGCATATACATATAATTATAAGCATCTAAAACAGAAATCAAAGCGGCAAAAAATATTATAGTGACATCTTTAGATACCCCCCTTTGGAATTGCCTGAGGACGCCAATGGGGTAATTTCCCCAAACTTTAAAAAGGAGTACATGTTAGAGCGTACAATTAGGTGACGAAATCCAACAACATGAAGAAATTGCATTCGAACAACGTCTCAGGGCAAGAATTTAAAGATGCATGTTTTCTCCTATTTGTTTTCCTGCCGGCATCTGCCCATGACAAAATGTTGCATCTTTATGAATATAGGAATGTAGTTCATGCTCCAAGGAATCGAATGCCGCTTTCTCAGAGTGAATCGGTCCAGCGGTTTCCGAGATATGAGGGGGGGGGGGGGGCGAATAGCCCCCCACCCTCCGACAGATTCGTATTTTTTTTTCTCATCCCGACAGTAATAGGGTTAATATAGTCGGAAATTCGTTGTGCAGTAGACATCTATGAATCGCATTCACTAATCACCAAGATTAAATAGGAGCATTAGCGTACACTAGTGCTAACCCGTCCGCTCTGCTGGACGATTAGCTGGCATCTCCGGGATGGAGGTAGCCGCACCAATTCAGCACGTTAATTAGTCCTCGCCCTACTGAAGTTTTTTTCACCTTCCCCCTACGGGGGAAGGGGGGGGGGGGGTTGGCCTGACAATCCACCCTGTTAACTTCCAAACCAAGACACTTAGAGCAATGCAGCAAGAACCAGCATGTTTCCTGTCATGAGAGGAATCTAACAGTATGCAACTTTTAGGTTTCAGGTCAAAGGGTGACCTTCCAGGTCAAGTGAATGACCTCGGATTTACCACGTCCAGAACAGCGATTTTGCTCTTCAGAAAACCTCAAAATGAGAAATTGATCAATGTAAATAAAAAGGCATGTTCCTAGACCTGTTTTGGCTCAGAAATGTAGAAAAGGTAATTATTTGTTCGTATCTTGTCAAAAAAGTCAAAAAAAGTTATTTTCTAAAAATGACGTCATCAGTTTCTTACACTTAGGGAGCCATCACTCAGTTAAAAATGAAGACATTGCTTTGAAATTTGGTATGGGTATTATCCATACTCAGTTATCTCATATATTCCGGTTTTTATAACATCTCTTTGTAAATCTTGATTTTGTGGGATTTCATTTTTTCTTCTTCTTCCTTTTAGGGTCCAAAACCCAAAATTGTGAAAATCCGAGATCGCCATTTTAAAGAAAATACCACTTTATATCTATGGTGAATTGCGTTTGCAATTTACTTTAAAACTCTGTTTTCTACCATTTTTCAAATATTTATCGTTTGCCCACCAACATGACGTCATCAAAACATGATTATCTCTCAAACTACTTAACTAAGTGATTTTTTATACAGCATGCGTATAATTGTTGTAAACTCAGCTACCAAAAATTTCAGCAAAATGTACTGCACGTGTAAAACGTTATTCAAGAAAAACCTTAGAGGAGAGGGGGCTGCCAGGCGAGGGTTAACTGGGGGGGGGGGGGGGGGGGGTAACTGGACTGTAACTGTAACTGTAGGGCGAGGGTTAACTGGACTGGAACTGGAATTCCATAGGACATAATTACCTATTATCTGTCAAGGAATCACCGCCCCACTAACTCCGGTGCGTCGGTGACTTATCCCATCTCCCACATATGTCCTATGCATCTCCGTGATGCTAGCTGGCTAGCTGGCATCTACGGCATGGAGATATCCGCACCCATTCAGCACGTGCATTAACTGGGACTTTTAAACTGAATACAAACTGAATAAGACAGACAGACAGATAAAATAGTAATATAGATTACAAGGAGCAAAGCATAGACATTCAAGGCTCTCATGAATTGGGATTTTTTTCACTTTGTGATTTGTTTTGCCTCAAAGCTACGCAGTGCATTGGGGTCCATCAGATCGCAATTTTAACAAAAGAAAGTATATTGTGAACAGGCATGATATAGCCGGCTCATTTGGCTGTCGTTTATCCTATGGTAGAGTCACTTTGGCTATCTCATCTCAAAATCAATGTTAGGGCTGGCCTGGCCGATTTGTTTAGGTGAATGCCAGCGATAGGCAGAGGGATCGCTGGTGAGTTGGATCCGAGCCTGCACCTCAATTTGGCGCGGGAGTGTGTGCATGTTCAAGTGTAAACATATCGGCCACTCTGTCGGGATGTGTGTTGTCAGTTCGAGTCACGAGGCCTCTGTCAGTGGCGTAGAAAAACACACACACATATGTTTGATCAGTAGGTACAGTGTACGCTCACACGAGATATTTAATCAAATTTGGCGAGCTTTTCTGATAGCTTAATATCCTGATGTTGTCAGATTTATTTTCATATTGTATTATAATTTAAACTGTTTCCAGGAAATTTGAATGCAACGTTCGGCAGTGAAAGTGACACGACACAATTTCGTAAGTGTTTTGAAGTCACTTGTAAACTTTGGATATCATTCACAAACACTCCAAATTTCCAAGACAAGACGAGAGAATGACAGACTGATATCGGTCGTTTCGCGCCGCGCTCACTTCTTGGGCAGCATCGAGAGTCGCTTGTCGCCGCTGCCGCTTCTGCCGCGAGCCGAGCTCTTCCCGCTCCTCTGCGGCGACTCGAGCTTGCCCAGTTCGTGGACGATGGCCGGCGGCTCCGGCTCCGGGATGTCCTCCACATTAACGAACGGCAGCAACGTGAACGCCATCGCCTGGTTACGCATGATGGATGGCTGCGGCACGGTCGGTATCGGCTTGTGGCGCGACTTGCGCCGGTAGTTCTCACCCAGAATCGGCGCCGGCTTTCGATCGCTTCTGTTTTCGTCCAGGTTGGAGTGGATCCGTCCAGGCTGGCGCGCAGCCGGGCGTCGCGCATGCGCCGTGACCGCTCCTTGAGCTCCTCCTGCCCGCGCATCAGCTCGGAGGCGGCCAGTAGGATGCCCATCTGTACCATCTTCCACTTGGGGTGCTTGCCGCCGTGCATGACTTTGAGCGTGGTGCTGGAGGCGACCCGGTGGACGTCTCGAGGGATACGGATCGGTATTTCGCGGAGTTTCAGCGGCAGCGACAGGTTCCAGAGCTTCTTCTGGCCGAAGATGCCGATGAAGCGGCCGCAGAGCGTCCACAGCCGCACGCTGCAGTCGGCGCTGGCAGTAACCAGCAGTTCGTGCGCCTCCACAAATCGACCGACATGATTGTGCGTAGGTGTGCGCGGAACGAGTTGAGGATGTGCGGCTTGAACGAAGCCTTGAGCCAGTCGAGCTTGAGCACGCGGCGCATCATGCTGAGGTGCTTACCGAGCAGCGGGAACTTCTTCTTGTAATAGGCCCAGTTGACCTGCTCCGGATTGTCGGTGCAGTAGTTCTCGATGAGCCAGACGCGCACATAGCCGGCGGTGTCCCCGGTGACCAGGTAGCGTTGCGGGAGTCGACGCCATCGTCAGACAGTAGTCGCCGCTGGCGCTGCAGGCGCGAACTTGTGTAGCAGACCTCCCTCGTGGTGCAGCGACCACGCCCTGCACGGTGCCGTCCGCGCAGGAGGCCAGCAGCGTCGCCGTCGCCGCCGAGCTGACGCGACTCTGCAGAAACAGCAGCTTCTGGATGGCGCGCGCGTACCCACGCTCGCCACTGCCCAAACTCTCCTCGCCGTCAGTGGCGTCGGTAGCGTTGGTGGCCGTGCCCTCTTCGCTGGACGACTCGTGCAGCCACGTCGGCTCGTTGTCGGGACCCTGCACCTGTGACTCGTTCCCGGGACGTTCCTCTAACCGGCTGGCCGACTCCATCAGCTCCCGCTTGGTGAAGTTGAGTACCATGTTCTTCTGCTTCTCCTTGTACTTGGTCATGGCGGCGAGCCCGTGCTTATCCTCCACCTCTGGCACCATGCCCGCGGCCGCTGTGGACAACGTCGACGCTCAGCCGGGAGTAGAGGTGGCCCGTCTCCAGGTTCCACACGATGATCTCGCCGTCGTAAGCGCCGGTGGCCACCAGGCTCGGACTGCGGAAGTCCACCGTCAGTATGTCCTCACCATGGCGCTTCATCCACTCGCGCACGCTCGTGTCCTCGCGGTCGTCGAGGAAGACGGTGATGCCGCGGTTCCACCCGCAGCAGACGATACGCTGCTTGGCGACGAGCACTCCTGTCACCTCGCGGCCCCCGCCGGCGTTCATCTGACGCAGGCAGGCGCCGTTGTTGAAGTTCCAGATTTTGACGCGGCCATCACGGCCTCCGGTGATGAGACGTCGCATAGTCGGGTCGAACGTCATGCAGGTGATCTCGACGGCCACGCTCTGGCCGTTGCGGCGTGTGGTGTGCGCGGTTGCGGAACTGCATCACCTTCTGGCCGGTGGTAAGCTCCCAGACGGTGATGACGGAGCCGTGGCAGCCGGAGACCACCTTGTTGAACAGCTGGTTGTAGATGGCGGCCGTGACGACACGCTCGTGCGACTGAATCTCGCGCTCGCCAGCTTGCACCACCATGTTCTTCTGCAGCACGACCATGATCTGACTGGCCAGCACCAGCTGCTGGATCTTGGGGTTGTAGAACATGGCCGTGAAGTACGGTAGTGACACGTTGACGTGCAGGCCGCTGCGGGGACACGGTTTGCACGCACACCTGCTCGCGCAGGTCCCACACCTTGGACGCACTTGTCCTTGCTGAGTGAGATGATCTGCTCGTCGGCGGGCCGTGCCAGGATGTGGGAGATGGGTGCGTTGTGGCCGATGAAGAGCATCGAGGGTCGGTTGGTCATGTACGTGTTCCACACGCGCACTGTGCAGTCCATCCCGCCTGTAACACAGAGCGGCATGTGGTAGCTGTACAGGCCAGCAGCAGGTGGTAGCTGTGCAGGCCAGCGGCAGGTGGTAGCTGTGCAAGCCAGCGGCAGGTGGTAGCTGTGCAGGCCAGCGGCAGGTGGTAGCCTTGCAAGCCAGTGGCAGGTGGTAGCTGTGCAGGCCAGTGGCAGGTGGTAGCTGTGCAGGCCAGTGGCAGGTGGTAGCTGTGCAGGCCAGTGGCAGGTGGTAGCTGTGCAGGCCAGCGGCAGGTGGTAGCTGTGCAGGCCAGCGGCAGGTGGTAGCCTTGCAAGCCAGTGGCAGGTGGTAGCTGTGGCAGGCCAGTGGCAGGTGGTAGCTGTGCAGCCAGCGGCAGGTGGTAGCTGTGCAGGCCAGCGGCAGGTGGTAGCTGTGCAGCCAGTGGCAGGTGGTAGCTGTGCAGGCCAGCGGCAGGTGGTAGCCTTGCAAGCCAGTGGCAGGTGGTAGCTGTGCAGGCCAGCGGCAGGTGGTAGCTGTGCAGGCCAGCGGCAGGTGGTAGCCTTGCAAGCCAGTGGCAGGTGGTAGCTGTGCAGGCCAGTGGCAGGTGGTAGCTGTGCAGGCCAGCGGCAGGTGGTAGCTGTGCAGGCCAGTGGCAGGTGGTAGCTGTGCAGGCCAGTGGCAGGTGGTAGCTGTGCAGGCCAGCGGCAGGTGGTAGCTGTGCAGGCCAGCGGCAGGTGGTAGCCTTGCAGGCCATTACTAATGTGATGTGACTGGATTGCTCGATTCCAAACCAACCATGTATGACTTGATTGAGTTGATTCTTCTTCATCATAGTTATTCTTTCAATAAGAGTATATTTTTTTAGTATAACATATTTAGTATAACCTATGACATAAGGCTGACTGAAAATTGTACTAAGGTAAACTATTCACAATTTTTAGTAGCTCGGAATGGACTGAATTACATTGTATCAGCCTGGCAGAAATATCATGGGTTTGGATTGGATTTGCATTCAAATTTGAAGGATTTGATTGGATCGGACTTAACCCTATTTGTAACAGGCTCCTGGCTACCCCTATTTGTAACAGGGGGGGGGGGGGGGCGGATCCGCCCCCCCCGGAGATCTCGAGATCTACCCGTCCGATTTTCAAAATGAAACGGTATTTGGTTCCCTCAACACGATCTACATTTATAAATAATAATACAAATGGGATAGGGGGACAACAGGGGGGCAAAAACTACAAATTTTAGTGGTATTTTTGTTCCAACATAGCTTTCAGGCTTATCGGCCAACTTTAACACAACTAATAGGAATCGATAGAGATGGAATTGGAAATTGATAAATGACGTGACGTTTGAAATGCAAAACTCATAGGCGTGTGCAGGTCACTCAATATGGGGGTGAGTAAATGCGTAATAAAACCATTTTTTGATGTTGTTTTTTGATAAATGAAATGGTATGTGATTGAGACATTAGAAAACAGTTATAAATCTCTTTTTTTGCATAGGCGGTACCAGGTTAGTCAAAAAGGGGGTAAAATTGGGAAAAAAGTATTAACCGCAGACGAGTTGCTACCCAGCACTATAAATATGTTACTGATCGTAGATAGTTCCTTTTTGCATGTTGTACTTCATCATAGGCGTATCCAGGATCCAAACTGGGCGGCGCAACACCTTTTGATAAGTATATTATCCGCTATTATGATACTAACAAGTCACAGTGACTATTTCACTTACAACTTCAATTAACATTGCTTATCCCCCTTTTTAACCCTACCTGACTCGCCTATTATCTATAATCGTTCGTAGAGTAGCCTGTGGTGCGTGTTTCATCCGAAAACTGCAGTATGTATGTCATTGTACGCCCATGCCTCTTAGTTTCCTTGCAATAATATGACCCCTTTCTTCCATTCCTGAGCGCGCCTCTGCAAAAAATGACTTTATTCTCTTTCTGGTCTCATATGTGCATATATTGTTATAAGCTAAACGTATATTGCGCCGTTATCGCTGGCATATCGTCATCACCATGCAGTCACCCCCCTTTTCATGTTCCTGAACACGCCCCTGAAACTCTATATGTAATACATTATGCAAATAATGGAAGCAGAAGCTATCTTTTACATCTTGATAGCTAGAAATGCCCCTTACATTGCTCTATTGGCTTCCCGCCAAGCATTGAATACTTCCTGGAAACCCTCCCTTTTCAAGCCCCTGAAACCGCCTCTGCCATGCAATTTTTATGATATTTCATTAACATCAACTAATTTTTCACTTGTTGCAATCACCGTAAGCCGATGTAACTCCTTCATACTTGAGGCAGTTAGGAAGAAACCGTGAAGATCGCATTTCCGTATTATCGCCAAATGTCGCCTCCGAACCCACCCAAAACTGTGCCCTGGAACCGCCTCTGTTCAGGTTAAGAACTCAAAATTTTGACTCCAAATGCGGAGTTCAATTCTATGAAAAGTCTCAAAATTTCATGGGCCTGCTCCCAGCTGTTCTGGAGATATCTGCGAAAAACATGAGGAGGGGCGGAAACCGCCCCCCCCCTGTTACAAATAGGTTTAACTGGGTCGATCAATTCATACTTGTGTTAGCTTCCATGATGTGTAGGCTAGTTTTATTGAC
>JAXIVJ010013536.1:0-36922 GCA_036785665.1 Chirona hameri | reverse complement strand
TCTGCATCCCCCTCACCCTCCTCACAGGAACCAGGCCACGTACGGCTCCTGTAGCACCCTCACCTCTCCCCTCCCCCAACAGGAACCAGGGCACGTGCGGCTCCTGTAACACCCTCACCTCTCCCTCCCCACAGGGACCAGGGCACCTGCGGCTCCTGTACCCACCCCCCCCCCCTCCCTCCCCAAAGGAACCAGGGCACCTGCGGCTCGTGTAACACCCTCACCTCTCCCCTCCCCAAAAGGAACCAGGGCACCTGCGGTTCTTGTAACACTCTCTCACCTCTCCCTCCTCGCAGGAACCAGGGACACGTACGGCTCCTGTTACACCCCCCCCCTCTCTCCCCCACAGGAACCAGGGCACGTGCGACTTATGTAACACCCTCACCTCTCCCTCCCCACAGGAACCAGGGCACCTGCGGCTCCTGCACCCCCCCTCTCTCTCCCTCCCCACAGGAACCAGGGCACGTGCGACTTATGTAACACCCTCACCTCTCCCTCCCCGCAGGAACCAGGGTACCTGCGGCTCCTGTAACACCCTCACTTCTCCCTCCCCACAGGAACCAGGGCACATCCGGCGCGTGTAACACCCTCACCTCTCCCTCCCCACAGGAACCAGGGCACATGCGGCTCGTGTAACACCCTCACCTCTCCCTCCCCACAGGAACCAGGGCACATGCGGCTCGTGTAACACCCTCACCTCTCCCTCCTCGCAGGAACCAGGGTACCTGCGGCTCCTGTAACACCCTCACTTCTCCCTCCCCACAGGAACCAGGGCACATGCGGCTCGTGTAACACCCTCACCTCTCTCTCCCCACAGGAACCAGGGCACATGCGGCTCGTGTTACACCCTCACCTCTCCCTCCTCGCAGGAACCAGGGCAAGTACGGCTCCTGTTACACCCCCCCCCCCCCCTCTCTCCCCACAGGAACCAGGGCACGTGCGACTTATGTAACACCCTCACCTCTCCCTCCCCACAGGAACCAGGGCACCTGCGGCTCCTGCACCCCCCCCCCCCTCTCCTCTCCCTCCCCACAGGAACCAGGGCACGTGCGACTTATGTAACACCCTCACCTCTCCCTCCCCGCAGGAACCAGGGTACCTGCGGCTCCTGTAACACCCTCACTTCTCCCTCCCCACAGGAACCAGGGCACATCCGGCTCGTGTAACACCCTCACCTCTCCCTCCCCACAGGAAACCAGGGCACATGCGGCTCGTGTAACACCCTCACCTCTCCCTCCTCGCAGGAACCAGGGCACATGCGGCTCGTGTAACACCCTCACCTCTCCCTCCCCACAGGAACCAGGGCACATCCGGCTCGTGTTACACCCTCACCTCTCCCTCCCCACAGGAACCAGGGCACATGCGGCTCGTGTTACACCCTCACCTCTCCCTCCCCACAGGAACCAGGGCACATGCGGCTCGTGTTACACCCTCACCTCTCCCTCCCCACAGGAACCAGGGCACATCCGGCTCGTGTAACACCCTCACCTCTCCCTCCCCACAGGAACCAGGGCACATGCGGCTCGTGTTACACCCTCACCTCTCCCTCCCCACAGGAACCAGGGCACATGCGGCTCGTGTTACGCGTTCGCCTCTCCCTCCCCACAGGAACCAGGGCACATGCGGCTCGTGTTACACCCTCACCTCTCCCTCCCCACAGGAACCAGGGCACATGCGGCTCGTGTTACACCCTCACCTCTCCCTCCTCGCAGGAACCAGGGCACGTACGGCTCCTGTTACACCCCCCCCCCCCTCTCCCCACAGGAACCAGGGCACGTGCGACTTATGTAACACCCTCACCTCTCCCTCCCCACAGGAACCAGGGCACATCCGGCTCCTGTAACACCCTCACTTCTCCCTCCCCACAGGAACCAGGGCACATCCGGCTCGTGTAACACCCTCACCTCTCCCTCCCCACAGGAACCAGGGCACATGCGGCTCGTGTTACACCCTCACCTCTCCCTCCCCACAGGAACCAGGGCACATGCGGCTCGTGTTACACCCTCACCTCTCCCTCCCCACAGGAACCAGGGCACATGCGGCTCGTGTTACGCCCTCACCTCTCCCTCCCCACAGGAACCAGGGCACATGCGGCTCGTGTTACACCCTCACTTCTCCCCTCCCCACAGGAACCAGGGCACATGCGGCTCGTGTTACACCCTCACCTCTCCCTCCCCACAGGAACCAGGGCACATGCGGCTCGTGTTACACCCTCACCTCTCCCTCCCCACAGGAACCAGGGCACATGCGGCTCGTGTTACGCCCTCACCTCTCCCTCCCCACAGGAACCAGGGCACATGCGGCTCGTGTTACACCCTCACTTCTCCCTCCCCACAGGAACCAGGGCACATGCGGCTCGTGTTACACCCCTCACCTCTCCCTCCCCACAGGAACCAGGGCACATGCGGCTCGTGTTACACCCTCACCTCTCCCTCCTCGCAGGAACCAGGGCACGTACGGCTCCTGTTACACCCCCCCCCCTCTCCCCACAGGAACCAGGGCACGTGCGACTTATGTAACACCCTCACCTCTCCCTCCCCACAGGAACCAGGGCACATCCGGCTCCTGTAACACCCTCACTTCTCCCTCCCCACAGGAACCAGGGCACATCCGGCTCGTGTAACACCCTCACCTCTCCCTCCCCACAGGAACCAGGGCACATGCGGCTCGTGTTACACCCTCACCTCTCCCTCCCCCACAGGAACCAGGGCACATGCGGCTCGTGTTACACCCTCACCTCTCCCTCCCCACAGGAACCAGGGCACATGCGGCTCGTGTTACGCCCTCACCTCTCCCTCCCCACAGGAACCAGGGCACATGCGGCTCGTGTTACACCCTCACTTCTCCCTCCCCACAGGAACCAGGGCACATGCGGCTCGTGTTACACCCTCACCTCTCCCTCCCCACAGGAACCAGGGCACATGCGGCTCGTGTTACACCCTCACCTCTCCCTCCCCACAGGAACCAGGGCACATGCGGCTCGTGTTACGCCCTCACCTCTCCCTCCCCACAGGAACCAGGGCACATGCGGCTCGTGTTACACCCTCACTTCTCCCTCCCCACAGGAACCAGGGCACATGCGGCTCGTGTTACACCCTCACCTCTCCCTCCTCACAGGAACCAGGGCACATGCGGCTCGTGTTACACCCTCACCTCTCCCTCCCCGCAGGAACCAGGGCACATGCGGCTCGTGTTACGCGTTCGCCTCGATGGGCGCCCTGGAGGCGCGGGTGCGGATCCTGACCAACAACACCCGGCGCTCTGTGTTCTCGCCTCAGGACATTGTTAGCTGCAGTCAGTTCAGCCAGGGCTGCGCCGGGGGGTTCCCCTACCTCATCGCAGGAAAATACGGCATCGTACGTACACAAGAGCGCTTGATAATGCCAAGAGAACATCGTTAAATGCAACAAATGGCTTAATACGGCATGGTTTGTCAAATCAGCTGATTTTACCCGGCATGCTTAGTCTAACAGCTCGTGTGGCTTTGCTTCGATTCGTTTTTTTCTTCTTCTGAACGTCCATATTTTTATTTTTAACAAACATATTTGCATAGACTATTTTGTGTTTATAGTAGAGAGCTAAGGAGTGCAACGCATTTTATTCAGTATAAGTTTTATTTCGTGTACATTTCACGATATTTAGTTATAGCACCTATATGCTGCATGACACGTTTTTAGCACGCAGGAGAATCAGTTGATACTATTGACCTGTATTTTTTTTTCAGGACTACGGTGTTGTGGTGGAATCGTGCAATCCTTATGTGGGCAAAAACACCGACACATGCACTACGGATGAGACCTGTCGTAGGGTTTACACCTACAAATACAACTACGTCGGAGGTAAGTAGTTTTTCTGTTTAGGGAGAGAGGTATATATTTATCTACGTACACAGTACGCACACACACACACACACACACACACACACACACACACACACACACACACACACACACACACACACACACACACACACACACACACACACACACCACACACACACACACACACACACACACACACACACACACACACACACACACACACACACACACACACACACACACACACACACACACACACACACACACACACACACACACACACACACACACACACACACACACACACACACACACACACACACACACACACACACACAACACACACACACACACACGCACACGCACACGCACACACGCACACACGCACACACGCACACACGCACACACGCACACGCACACACGCACACACGCACACACACGCACACACGCACACACGCACACACGCACACACGCACACACGCACACACGCACACACGCACACACGCACACACGCACACACGCACACACGCACACACGCACACACGCACACACGCACACACGCACACACGCACACACGCACACACGCACACACGCACACACGCACGCACACACGCACACACGCACACACGCACACACGCACACACGCACGCACACACGCACACACGCACACACGCGCACACGCGCACACGCGCACACGCGCACCACGCGCACACGCGCACACGCGCACACGCGCACACGCGCACACGCGCACACACGCGCACACCGCACACGCGCACCACGCGCACACGCGCACACGCGCACACGCGCACACGCGCACACGCGCACACGCGCACACGCGCACACGCGCACACGCGCACCACACGCGCACACGCGCACACGCGCACACGCGCACACGCGCACACGCGCACACGCGCACACGCGCCACACGCGCAACACGCGCACACGCGCACACGCGCACACGCGCACACGCGCACACGCGCACCACGCGCACACGCGCACACGCGCACACACGCGCACACGCGCACACGCGCACACGCGCACACGCGCACACGCGCACACGCGCACACGCGCACACGCGCACACGCGCACACACGCGCACACGCGCACACGCGCACACACGCGCACGCGCACGCGCACGCGCACGCGCACGCGCACGCACACGCACACGCCACACGCACACGCACACGCACACATACCCACACACATACCCACACACATACACACAGATACACACACTTTAAGGCACCCATACCGAATCAACAATTACTGATGACCGCGAGAAGGCCGACCTGTTAAACCGCACGTTTGCCTCCAAGTTCAGCGACCCAGTTATCATTGAACTCCCGCCGGCACCGGAATATGATTTAGATCCACTGCGCTCTTTCCATGTGACTGAGGACACAGTGCGTAGTATTCTGTGTAACCTCAGCCCGCACAAGGCCTGCGGGTCTGACAGTGTTAGCGCGAGGGTGATAAGAGAATGCGCGGTCGAGTTGTCTGTGCCCATCGCTAAACTGTGTAAACTGCCGCTGGAGCAGGGGTTTTTCCCAGGTCGTGGAAACGTGCCAATATCGTGCCTATGCATAAGAAAGGTCTAAAAATGTCTGCTAGCAATTGCCGATCTGTGTCACTGTTACCTCTTTTTGACAAGGTTCTGGAACGGATTGTTTTTGACGAGCTTTTTCGTCACGTGAGACCGGCTATCTCTGATAAGCAGCATAGCTTTTTGCCCGGTCGTTCGTGTATTACCAACCTGTGCACAGTGCTGCACGCAGCCTGGACCAACATCTCTGCCGGATCCCAGACAGATGTAATTTATACTGCTTACAGTTCGGCCTTCCAAAGTGTAAATCACAGTTTGCTCCTTCACAAATTAAAGATCTCCTACAGTATTTCGGACAAAGCTTTTGACTTGATTGGCTCGTATCTGTCTGAGAGAGAGCAGAGGGTGGTGGTTGGTGGCAAGTGCTCAGAGTGGGTGCCGGTGAGATCAGGGACCCCGGAAGGGGGATTGCTCTCGCCACTGCTCAGAGTGGGTGCCGGTGAGATCAGGGACCCCGGAAGGGGGACTGCTCTCGCTACTGCTCAGAGTGGGTGCCGGTGAGATCAGGGACCCCGGAAGGGGGACTGCTCTCGCCACTGCTCTCTGCGTGTTAAGTGCTCAGAGTGGGTGCCGGTGAGATCAGGGACTCCGGAAGGGGGACTGCTCTCGCCACTGCTCTTTGCGTGTTAAGTGCTCAGAGTGGGTACCGGTGAGATCAGGGACCCCGGAAGGGGGACTGCTCTCGCCACTGCTCTTCGCTCAGGGACCCCGGAAGGGGGACTGCTCTCGCCACTGCTCAGAGTGGGTGCCGGTGAGATCAGGGACCCCGGAAGGGGGACTGCTCTCGCCACTGCTCAGAGTGGGTGCCGGTGAGATCAGGGACTCCGGAAGGGGGACTGCTCTCGCCACTGCTCAGAGCGGTAGCCGGTGAGATCAGGGACCCCGGAAGGGGGACTGCTCTCGCCACTGCTCAGAGTGGGTGCCGGTGAGATCAGGGACTCCGGAAGGGGGACTGCTCTCGCCACTGCTCAGAGCGGTAGCCGGTGAGATCAGGGACCCCGGAAGGGGGACTGCTCTCGCCACTGCTCAGAGTGGGTGCCGGTGAGATCAGGGACCCCGGAAGGGGGACTGCTCTCGCCACTGCTCAGAGTGGGTGCCGGTGAGATCAGGGACCCCGGAAGGGGGACTGCTCTCGCCACTGCTCAGAGCGGGTACCGGTGAGATCAGGGACTCCGGAAGGGGGACTGCTCTCGCCACTGCTCAGAGCGGTAGCCGGTGAGATCAGGGACCCCGGAAGGGGGACTGCT
Source organism: Chirona hameri (assembly GCA_036785665.1). NCBI lineage: Eukaryota > Metazoa > Arthropoda > Thecostraca > Balanomorpha > Balanidae > Chirona > Chirona hameri. The sequence continues at coordinate 30,251 of JAXIVJ010013536.1, read as the reverse complement.
CTCGCCACTGCTCTTCGCGTGTTAAGTGCTCAGAGCGGGTACCGGTGAGATCAGGGACCCCGGAAGGGGAACTGCTCTCGCCATTGCTCAGAGTGGGTGCCGGTGATATCAGGGACCCCGGAAGGGGGACTGCTCTCGCCACTGCTCTTCGCTCAGGGACCCCGGAAGGGGGACTGCTCTCGCCACTGCTCTTCGCGTGTTAAGTGCTCAGAGTGGGTGCCGGTGAGATCAGGGACCCGGAAGGGGGACTGCTCTCGCCACTGCTCTTCGCGTGTTAAGTGCTCAGAGTGGGTGCCGGTGAGATCAGGGACTCCGGAAGGGGGACTGCTCTCGCCACTGCTCTTCGCGTGTTAAGTGCTCAGAGTGGGTGCCGGTGAGATCAGGGACCCCGGAAGGGGGACTGCTCTCGCCACTGCTCAGAGTGGGTACCGGTGAGATCAGGGACCCCGGAAGGGGGACTGCTCTCGCCACTGCTCAGAGTGGGTGCCGGTGAGATCAGGGACCCCGGAAGGGGGACTGCTCTCGCCACTGCTCAGAGCGGGTACCGGTGAGATCAGGGACCCCGGAAGGGGGACTGCTCTCGCCACTGCTCAGAGTGGGTGCCGGTGAGATCAGGGACCCCGGAAGGGGGACTGCTCTCGCCACTGCTCAGAGCGGGTACCGGTGAGATCAGGGACCCCGGAAGGGGGACTGCTCTCGCCACTGCTCAGAGTGGGTGCCGGTGAGATCAGGGACCCCGGAAGGGGGACTGCTCTCGCCACTGCTCAGAGTGGGTACCGGTGAGATCAGGGACCCCGGAAGGGGGACTGCTCTCGCCACTGCTCAGAGTGGGTGCCGGTGAGATCAGGGACCCCGGAAGGGGGACTGCTCTCGCCACTGCTCAGAGTGGGTGCCGGTGAGATCAGGGACTCCGGAAGGGGGACTGCTCTCGCCACTGCTCTTCGCTCAGGGACCCCGGAAGGGGGACTGCTCTCGCCACTGCTCAGAGTGGGTGCCGGTGAGATCAGGGACTCCGGAAGGGGGACTGCTCTCGCCACTGCTCTTCGCTCAGGGACCCCGGAAGGGGGACTGCTCTCGCCACTGCTCAGAGTGGGTGCCGGTGAGATCAGGGACCCCGGAAGGGGGACTGCTCTCGCCACTGCTCAGAGTGGGTGCCGGTGAGATCAGGGACCCCGGAAGGGGGACTGCTCTCGCCACTGCTCAGAGTGGGTGCCGGTGAGATCAGGGACTCCGGAAGGGGGACTGCTCTTGCCACTGCTCTTCGCTCAGGGACCCCGGAAGGGGGACTGCTCTCGCCACTGCTCAGAGTGGGTGCCGGTGAGATCAGGGACTCCGGAAGGGGGACTGCTCTCGCCACTGCTCTTCGCTCAGGGACCCCGGAAGGGGGACTGCTCTCGCCACTGCTCAGAGTGGGTGCCGGTGAGATCAGGGACCCCGGAAGGGGGACTGCTCTCGCCACTGCTCAGAGTGGGTGCCGGTGAGATCAGGGACCCCGGAAGGGGGACTGCTCTCGCCACTGCTCAGAGTGGGTGCCGGTGAGATCAGGGACCCCGGAAGGGGGACTGCTCTCGCCACTGCTCAGAGTGGGTGCCGGTGAGATCAGGGACCCCGGAAGGGGGACTGCTCTCGCCACTGCTCAGAGTGGGTGCCGGTGAGATCAGGGACCCCGGAAGGGGGACTGCTCTCGCCACTGCTCTTCGCTCAGGGACCCCGGAAGGGGGACTGCTCTCGCCACTGCTCAGAGTGGGTGCCGGTGAGATCAGGGACCCCGGAAGGGGACTGCTCTCGCCACTGCTCTTCGCTCAGGGACTCCGGAAGGGGGACTGCTCTCGCCACTGCTCTTCGCGTGTTAAGTGCTCAGAGTGGGTGCCGGTGAGATCAGGGACCCCGGAAGGGGGACTGCTCTCGCCACTGCTCAGAGTGGGTGCCGGTGAGATCAGGGACCCCGGAAGGGGGACTGCTCTCGCCACTGCTCAGAGTGGGTGCCGGTGAGATCAGGGACCCCGGAAGGGGGACTGCTCTCGCCACTGCTCAGAGTGGGTGCCGGTGAGATCAGGGACCCCGGAAGGGGGACTGCTCTCGCCACTGCTCAGAGTGGGTGTCGGTGAGATCAGGGACTCCGGAAGGGGGACTGCTCTCGCCACTGCTCTGCTCTGGAAGGGGGACTGCTCTCGCCACTGCTCTGCTCTGGAAGGGGGACTGCTCTCGCCACTGCTCTGCTCTGGAAGGGGGACTGCTCTCGCCACTGCTCTTCGCGTGTTTTGTATACCACCTACCGGGAATACTTGAGGCAGAAACACTCATGTTCGCAACGACGTGAAAATGTACAGGCGTATATATTCGATTGTAGACGTGCGGTATGTGCTAGCCCAGCTGGACAAACTGTGTTGTTGGTCTGAGAAGTGGGGCGTAAAGCTGAATCCAGCCAAATGTAAAGTGCTCACGCTGACTCTCAGGCGCACTCCGGTTATCGGAACCTATATGATTGGTGGTGTAGCGCTGGAACGCGTCCAAGTGATGCGCGACCTGGGTATTATGCTGGATCAGAAACTTACCTTTGGCGAACATGTCGACTATACAGTTCGTAAGGCAAACCGAGCTCTAGGATTGCTAATGCGTACTCTTCAAACAGGCAAGAACGGCCGTCCTTTGAAAGCAGCAAACCAACGTGCCCTCTTGTGAGCATATTTTGCAAACGTTCGCTCCGGCCTTGAGTATGGTAGTGTAGTGTGGAGTGGAGCAGCGCAGTCACATGTCCAAAGGATAGAGCGTGTGCAGGAAAAGTTTCTGGTTTGGCTGTGTGCTCGCTGCCGTGTGACAGGAGTGCCTTTTTCGTATCGAGAATTGGCTGTACATTTTAAAGTTAGGACCACGAGAGCTCGGTTCGAACACCACCCCTCGGTTGTTGGCCCCCAGCCTAAAAGTGGTGGACTATGGCCCCCAGTCACCGTTCCTACGCCTATGATTGTGAAGTTGTGAATTAACTATTATTCTGCCAACTTAACCCGCGCGGCGCTGGGGTCTCCAGCCGAACGCGCGGCGCTACGGGGGTAAATTTTACCCCCCTCGTATCTTCCGAACCATAACCGCAGCGAGACGCGCAATGCGGCGATCGCAAGCTCTCAACGAGAAGAATCGAATGCATACTCGAAATTTTTTTAAAATAAGGTCACATGTCAGGTCACGGTCAGGTCAAATGTAAAATGTAAGTATTTGAGTTTTTGGGGCTATACTTTCCATCCAAAGCCTTATATTGCAACTATTATCTCACAAAGTGCTCCAGAGTGTATAATTCATTTCTCGCATAAGTAAAAGTGAAATTGTAAGCAAAGGTCAAGGTCAAGGTCAGGTCACACAAGGTCACAGGTCTACGAAAGCCATGCGACACATGTTGTATGGGTTATTTTACACGTATAATTCTATAGAAGCAACCATTTTCACAGCCTGACACCATATAATCGTCCTCAGGTCAAGGTCAGGTCACAATAAGGTCAAAATTTGAAATTGATTAATCTAAATAAACATTGCATGTTTCTAGACCAGTTTTGTCTTCGAAATACAGTGGTGGCATTTATTTGTCTGTATCTGGTCAGTAAAAGCCAAAAAACGCAATTTAAACAAATGACGTCATGAGTTACTTGTTCTTAGAGAGCCATAAGTCAGTCAAAAATAAAGAAATTGCTTTGAAATTTGGTTTGAACATCGTTCATACTCGGTTCTCTAATATATCTTCCGTTTTTTTGAAAATCTTCAAACAAAAATCTTTTGTGGAAATTCTTCCCCAAAAATCCGTTTTTTGCATTTTTGGGGGTCAAAAACCCAAAATTTTGCAAATCTGAGATAGCCATGTCAAAGACAATGTTATTTCTCTTCTTTTGACGCCTTGTATTTGCAATTTGCAGTAACACGCTATTTTCTACGATTTTTCAAACATTTAACGTTTTTTCACCAAAAATGACATGGCATGACGTCACTAAAACGTCATTATCTGCCACAAATTTTCACGAATTAAAAAAAAAATGGCAGAAGACGTAGAATTGATGCACCATACGCTACCGTAAGTTTCACTTTGATATCTGTCATAGTTGTCAAGTTATGGAGAAAATCCGGGAGGGGGGGGTAAAATTTACCCCCCCCCCCCAGCGCCGCGCGGGCTAAAAGGCATTCATATCGAACCAATCTCAGTGAAGAATTATAAATAGCTAAAAAGTAGGGAGCAGTTAATATTGTTGGATCCCCACCCTAATAAGTGGGGCCTTGGCCTCCCCGGCCACCCGGTGTTTACACTTGTGGGTTATGGTATTGCGGAGATGTAAATTCATCATTAGTTTTGCACATTTAAAGCACTTATATCGAACAAATATCAGTGATCGAAGGAGGAGAAATCGTTCAAAAGTGTGTGTGTGTGGGGGGGGGGGGCAGTTAACATTGCCGCCCCCCCCCCCCCCCCAGCCTGAAAAGTGTGTGTGTGTGTGTGGGTGGGGCATGTCCGCCCTCGTTCATACGCCTATGATTGAATGCACACACCACACACCATCTTTATCTCAATATGATGCAATGCCTAAACACATTAACATCATATTTCAATTGAGTGATTATAATTGATCATATCTCATCATAAACATCAAAACGGTCCGCCCCTGTAGCTCAGAAGGGAGGGCGCTGGACTTCTGACCTCAGCCGGTAGTGGCAGCCCGGGTTCGAGTCGCTTCGGCGCTCGCTATTTGCTCCTGACTAGGGTGGCTTGCGGCCGGTGGCAGCGGTCGCACTCAAGGTCAGATGACGTCAGTGAGCGGGGCGGATCGTGTCCAGGTATGTCGGGCACGTACAACTTTCGCTTCTAAATTCTGCCGGCTACTAGGAATTGCGCGATCGGATGGTTGGGGTCAGGGCCTGCGCAACAAGCTCTGCTTAGCGCGGGTCTTGACCTCCGAATCCATCGATTCAAAAGGTTAGGACTAAAAAAATACACCTTCCTATTCGTGACATTCCTTGTTAACCCTTAAATTAGTAGGAACTCAAACAAACGCTCAATTCACACTGAAACCCCGTGCTGTATCTAAAATAAAGACCAAATTTGAGCCAGCTGACCGCTCTGACACGTCATGTGTCACGTCACATTCACGTCACAAGTCACGTCACATTGACCAGTCACTGGAGAGCACGTCGATGTGGAGCTGAATTGTAGCAATAAATAAATGAATACATAAATAAAGTCGACACCAACACGGGACTCTTGCAGGACTAGTTATAAACCCTGCTTGTCTGGAACACATGTTGAATACAGCTCTGCTGCAGTGCGCCGACGTATAGGTTGTTTCATATCTTTCACGTTACCTCTGCATTACCACGTTACCACGTTACCTCTGTTGTATCATATCTTCCATGTTACCTCTGCAGGCTTCTTCGGCGGCTGCAGCGAGCTGGAGATGATGAGGACTCTGGTGAAGAAGGGACCGATTCCGGTCGGGTTCGAGGTCTACCCGGACTTCCAGAGCTACCACGGCGGCATCTACCACCACGTAACGGAGACCAGGAAGTTCGGCTTCGACCCGCTGGAGGTAGGTGACGCTAATGTCGCTAGTGGCTAACGCTAGCTCTACACTGTAAACAATAATTCAGTCTCCCGGGCCTGTGATTGGGTGGGCAGATTGCCACGTTAGTACTCCCGGGCCTGTGATTGGGTGGGCAGATTGCCACGTTAGTACTCCCGGGCCTGTGATTGGGTGGGCAGATTGCCACGTTAGTACTCCCGGGCCTGTGATTGGGTGGGCAGATTGCCACGTTAGGACCAATCAGCTACTGAACTAAGCACGTTTTTAGAAAAGGTGGCAGACCCACTGCCCATTAAGAATGTTAACACAAGTTCTAAACCCAAGCTTCTTCTGGGTACTTTGAAAGGCACCATTGCAAAAACAAATACCCTGCATTTTCATTTGTGGCGCGGGAAGCGCTGCCAACTCGACGGGAGGAGGCGAACAGAAAGAGTGGATAAATTAGCTCCCTTTGGGGTTTAGCAGCGGCAATAGTCCTGCAATAAAAGCGCGTTCGGTGTGGATGGGTGTGGGAGTGAACACCGGCGTCCATGTTGCCGTTGGCGGCGCATGCGCGTGACGCACTGAGGCAGCCATTTTTGCTCAGTTATCGCGTGGTCGTGGCGGTGTTACGTTCGCTGGTAAGGAAGTGTTTTAGGAAATGTGCACTGGTGCATGGTGGAGTGATGCCGGCATATCCCTGCGTCAGGAGTAGGCTCAGGAGTATTATCCTACTCCTCCCAGCGTCAGGAGTAGGCTCAGGAGTATTAGCCTACTCCCCCCTCCGTCAGGAGTAGGCTCAGGAGTATTAGCCTACTCCTCCCTCCGTCTAGAGTAGGCTCAGGAGTATTAGCCTACTCCTCCCAGCGTCAGGAGTAGGCTCAGGAGTATTAGTCTACTCCTCCCAGCGTCAGGAGTAGGCTCAGGAGTATTAGCCTACTCCTCCCAGCGTCAGGAGTAGGCTCAGGAGCATTATCCTACTCCTCCCAGCGTCAGGAGTAGGGTCAGGAGTATTAGCCTACTCCTCCCATCGTCAGGAGTAGGGTCAGGAGTATTAGCTTATTCCTCCCTGCGTCAGGAGTAGGGTCAGGAGTATTAGCCTACTCCTCCCAGCGTCAGGAGTAGGCTCAGGAGTATTAACCTATTTCCCCCTGCGTGACGAGTAGGCTCATGAGTATTAGCCTACTCCTCCCAGCGTCAGGAGTAGGGTCAGGAGTATTAGCCTATTCCTCCCTGCGTCAGGAGTAGGATCAGGAGTGTTAGCCTACTCCTCCCAGCGTCAGGAGTAGGGTCAGGAGCATTATCCTACTCCTCCCAGCGTCAGGAGTAGGGTCAGGAGTATTAGCTTATTCCTCCCTGCGTCAGGAGTAGGGTCAGGAGTATTAGCTTATTCCTCCCTGCGTCAGGAGTAGGGTCAGGAGTATTAGCCTACTCTTCCCAGCGTCAGGAGTAGGGTCAGGAGTATTAGCCTACTCCTCCCTGCGTGACGAGTAGGCTCAGGAGTATTAGCCTACTCCTCCCAGCGTCAGGAGTAGGCTCAGGAGTATTATTCTACTCCTCCCAGCGTCAGGAGTAGGGTCAGGAGTATTAGCCTACTCTTCCCAGCGTCAGGAGTAGGCTCAGGAGTATTAGCCTACTCCTCCCAGCGTCAGGAGTAGGGTCAGGAGCATTATCCTACTCCTCCCAGCGTCAGGAGTAGGGTCAGGAGTATTAGCCTACTCCTCCCAGCGTCAGGAGTAGGGTCAGGAGTATTAGCTTATTCCTCCCTGCGTCAGGAGTAGGGTCAGGAGTATTAGCCTACTCCTCCCAGCGTCAGGAGTAGGCTCAGGAGTATTAACCTATTTCCCCCTGCGTGACGAGTAGGCTCATGAGTATTAGCCTACTCCTCCCAGCGTCAGGAGTAGGGTCAGGAGCATTATCCTACTCCTCCCAGCGTCAGGAGTAGGGTCAGGAGCATTATCCTACTCCTCCCAGCGTCAGGAGTAGGCTCAGGAGTATTATCCTACTCCTCCCAGCGTCAGGAGTAGGCTCAGGAGCATTATCCTACTCCTCCCAGCGTCAGGAGTAGGGTCAGGAGTATTAGCTTATTCCTCCCTGCGTCAGGAGTAGGGTCAGGAGTATTAGCCTACTCCTCCCAGCGTCAGGAGTAGGCTCAGGAGTATTAACCTATTTCCCCCTGCGTGACGAGTAGGCTCATGAGTATTAGCCTACTCCTCCCAGCGTCAGGAGTAGGGTCAGGAGCATTATCCTACTCCTCCCAGCGTCAGGAGTAGGCTCAGGAGTATTATTCTACTCCTCCCAGCGTCAGGAGTAGGCTCAGGAGTATTAGCCTATTCCCCCCTCCGTCAGGAGTAGGCTCAGGAGTATTAGCCTACTCCTCCCAGCGTCAGGAGTAGGCTCAGGAGTATTAGCCTACTCCTCCCTGCGTCAGGAGTAGGGTCAGGAGTATTAGTCTACTCCTCCCAGCGTCAGGAGTAGGCTCAGGAGTATTAGCCTACTCCTCCCAGCGTCAGGAGTAGGGTCAGGAGTATTAGCCTACTCCTCCCAGCGTCAGGAGTAGGCTCAGGAGTATTAGCCTACTCCTCCCAGCGTCAGGAGTAGGCTCAGGAGTATTAGCCTACTCCCCCCTGCTTGACGAGTAGGCTGTATGGTTTAATCAAACCTTCAGCCGACCGACCGCTGTACAGTCTCTGTGTTACATATACGATGTGTGACCCCATGTCACCTTTGCATGACCCCTATATTGTCTCCGTGTGACTTATGTGTGGACCCTGAATAACTAGTGTGACCTCTTTGCGACCTCTGTGTGATTCCACATGATCTCTGTGTGACCTCTGTGTGACCTCTGTGCGACTCCTGTATAACCAGCGTGATCTATGTCTGACCATACATGACCTCTGTATGACCTCTTTGTGACCTCTAACATGACCTCTGTGTCGTCAGCTGACGAACCACGCCGTCCTCCTGGTCGGCTATATAATACTGGACGGACGTGTGATCTGTGTGACCACTGTGTAACCTTCATGTGACTCCACATGACCTCTGTGTCGTCAGCTGACGAACCACGCCGTCCTCGTGGTCGGCTACGGCAATGAGAACGGGCAGAAGTTCTGGATCGTCAAGAACTCCTGGGGAGAAGCCTGGGGCGAAAAGGGCTTCTTCAGGTCAGTCGCAAACTTACTAATTAGAGCAGACCAGATAGTATCATAAACAGCACTGTTTTATTTCCTACAACTAATACGAATAACTTACGAAGGACAAGGATTGGGGAAATGTTGGTATGTATACAAGTGGTCTGACCATGTGGAAAACATTGAGTGACAACTGGTAACATGACAAAATGTTTTGACGCCAATGTTGCAAATCCATATTGTCATTTGCTGAAATGTTGAGACCTGCCCTTAAATAACAGTAACTTCTTTAACAGTGAGCGGGCACGGAAAGAAATATGAACTGTTTGTTACCATGTTTTGTTCTACGTCAATTGCAAATATTCTTCTACGTGCGATATTATCTAACTTCAGATCATCTCAGACTGATTTACAGACAATTGCATCTGACGATTTATTGGCTCGAACTCGTCCTCTGACGAAATATTTTCTGACGTCACAGGATCGAACGCGGCAACGACATGTGCAGCTTCGAGAGCATGGCCGTCGACTTTGACGTCAGCCCCTACTGAACACCGAGGTGTGATGTCACTGGAGACGTCGCACTGGTGGTGCAGGTGTGACGTCATTGTCATGAAGAACATAACGTCACTATTTTGAAGATCTGAGTATCACTGTATGGGGTACCATTCTTGGAACCGTGGGACAGTGACGTGTATTCGTTCATAAAAATGAGTGGCATAGGCAAACTTGGGGGTGAAGTTGAGTAGGGAGGTAGGACAAGTGGCAATGTGTCACAAGTTTAGACCTTTTAAGCACTGTTTTATTGCAGCGTATGCTAAGCCATTACTCGCGGTAACGTAGTGCTTGGTAATCATTATGTGTATGGTTAACACTACAATCACGTGGCGCATCTAACCTCTTCTAACCTCCTCCTTGGTAATCATTATGTGTATGGTTAACACTACAATCACGTGGCGCATCTAACCTCCTCTAACCTCCTCCAAGTTACTCCAGTCGTATGCTATTGCACAGACAAGTTGCAAGTTGGAGCAACTTGGAGGAGGTTAGAGGCGCCACGGGAACAGGCCCAATGATAGAATGTCTATTGTCTACGTCCGTATATATTGTATTATGTCTCTCAAACGCAGCAAATGCTATCCACTGGATATGTCAATGATGCACACTGCATTTGGTATAAATAGGTCAAACCATTTTCAGACCTTCAAATAATAAGTGTTGTATGTTACCGAGTTGGTAGCTTGAATAAATGTTAATGCATCATGTTCTTTGTGTAGATCTACGGTGGCGGAAAGAACAATAACAAATATGTTCTTTGTTTACCTATACCTTTGCCCATATCTTAAAGGGATTATACGGGTTTCCGTCCTGAAAGTAAATGCACTCTTTTGCAGTTGTATGAGCTTTAAACACGTTTAAGACATATAACAAGGACCTCAATGCTCATTTAGTCCAGTATTTCAGCAATTATCAGCGTTAAAACTTGGGCGTTTTTCTAGACTAGTATCAGATAACGAGTACTTGATCGGCACTACTGTCCACCACTTTTATCTTAAGATCAATTTTAGAGTTTTGAATTATCTGCAAGTCCTACACTGGATCACAAAATTATTATGCAATTCAAAACTGACGGGACTTTGTATTACTACACACTGTTCGTTGAGGTTTTGTGTTTTTGTGGTTTTCTTATCTCTGGCCTTTGGCGTTGAGAATTTGGTGGTGGCGTATTAATTTTTTGGCATGAAAATTCATGAAAAATATATAATTTTATTGGAAAACTAGGTAACTGCTGCTGTCGTTGGAACAAAACAAGTTTATTTTATTTCCAATATTGCTTATTTTACCGGAAATATGCCATACGTGAGGTGTTTTTATTAGATAAAAGAGATGACTGGCTCTGCCTCAGCCGGTCCTATAGAAAATACGCGGTGGCATCACCGCGCACTTTGGAATGTCCTTACGTGCAGAAGAGGTCATTTCCATACAAATGTGGCTACCGTGGGACTTCTACCACCTTTATAAGTACGTTTTACTATGTAACTCAATTATTATGAGAAAAACCCGTATAATCCCTTTAATGTTATCCAACAATGCGCACTCATACTCGTACAGACTACTCGCAGCACTCATACTCGTACTGACTACTCGCAGCACTCATACTCGTACAGACTACTCGCAGCACTCATACTCGTACAGACTACTCGCAGCACTCATACTCGTACAGACTACTCGCAGCACTCATACTCGTACTGACTACTCGTAGCAATCATACTCGTACTGACTACTCGTAGCAATCATACTCGTACAGACTACTCGTAGCACTCATACTCGTACTGACTTACTCGCAGCACTCATACTCGTACTGACTACTCGTAGCACTCATACTCGTACTGACTACTCGCAGCCCTCACACGTATTTCATTATAAATCCAATGAAGACCGGATCAGAATGCATATCTGCAGGGTCGTCGCGTCCAGTAAGGCACTTTACTTTAGGCAGTGCCTAACCAAAGTTCAGACCCTATTCTTGCACTGTTTTGTAAGAGTTTCGTTGTCTAAAATCATAGAAAAATAATACAGAAAGTTTTCCTGACATATATATTTTGCGTTCAAATGGCAACACATTGACCATGCTAACCTATGCAGAGTAAGGCTGCGTACTAAGATTTGCATTATTACATGCTGATGATACAATTTTAATTTAGCTGCATTCGTGCTTGTTTTACCGTATAAAAACAAAGGCTGCCAAAGCGGCGAAAACTTGGGCACTAAGGCACGCCTAAGCCAGCTTAACCCTCGCCTGACAGACCGTAGGTTTTTCTTGAATAACTTTTGACACATGTGGCACATCTTGCTTAATTTGTCACGAGCATGAGTTTACAACAATCATACGTATGCTGTACAAATTAAATTGAAATTGGTCAAGAATTGCGGGAAAAATCATATTTTGATGACGTCATGTTGGTGGAAAAACGATAAATATTTGGAAAATCGTAGAAAACAGAGTTTTAAAGCAAATTGCAAACGCAATTGACCAAAGATACAAAATGGCATTCTCTGCAAAATGGCAATCTCGAATTGCCAACATTTTGGGTTTTGACCCTTAAAATAAAACAGTTTTTTTAAATCCCCACAAAATCAACATTTTCAAAGACCTTAGAAAAACCGGAATATATGTGAGATAACTGAGTATGGACAATATCCATACCAAATTTCAAAGCAATATTTCTTTTTTGACTGAGTGATGGCTCCCTAAGTGTAAGAAACTGATGACGTAATTTTTGTAAATATTTTTTTAAAAACTTTTTTGACAAGAAACGAACAAATAATTACCTTTTCTGTGTTTCGGGGACAAAACTGGTCTAGGCCTTTTTATTTACATCTATCAATTTCTAATTTTGAGGTTTTCTGAAGAGCAAAGTCGCTGTTCTGGACGTGGTAAATCCGAGGTCATTCACTTGACCTGGAAGCTCACCCATTGACCTAAAACCGTGGTAGGTCAATGCACATGATTTCTCTCATGACAGGCAACGTTCTGGTTCTTACCGCATTGCTCTAAGTTGCTTGGTTTGAAAGTTAACAGGTGGTCTGTCAGCCCCTCCCCGTAGGGTTAAGGTGAAAAAAGTAGGGGAGGGTTAAGCTAAAGTGTTTGGCTAAAAGTCTTGGCTAGGACCAGTATATCGCCAATATTTTTGGCAGAAATGATATGGCCTCACCATTTCAGAGGCAGAGGCGGCCGGAGAGACGGCAGCGGCCGGCAGGGAGACGGCGGAAGACGAAGACGACTGTCCGCCACCGCCGCCGTCTCTCCTGCCTTCTCTGCCACTTTCATTGCCGCGGCGCGGCGGCCGGCTCGGGCGGCGCCACGCCGTCCGAGCGTTTATTTATCCGAATTATCTAATAAGTAATGTCAGGGACTCCGCCACGGAGGACGGGGGGGAAGTTTCCCCCATTCTTGGGCCAGGGGGATTATCAACCAATTTTCTCTGACAAACAACTATAAATCAGTGCTTAGTTGTACTCATTATTTGTTAAATACATACCTACCTCTCACCTGTTGAACAAACTTTCGTTGACATTCCCCCCCCCCCAACCGCTGAACAGCATTTCGCTGACGCTCCACCCCCATCCTGCTCAACAGCTTTTCGGTTTTGATCACTGCACCCCCCCTCCGGTCAATAACTTTTTGGTTGACCCCTCCCCCCCAGTCAACAACCTTTCGCTGACGCCGACCACTCAGCTTCACTTGATCCTGCCTCCCCCACCAATTTCAAAGGCGTTGCGGAGACCCTGAGGTACGGTGACGGACGTTAGATATGGACCCTGCCTATCATCTGGGACCACTTCGGTAACGATCCGGCAATACATTCGGGACGCTATGCGGTACCCTGTCCTTTGACCTTTAATTTGACTTTGAAGGTGACCTTCAACACCAAAATGAAGGTAATATTCGTCATCAGCGTGTCAGAATTGACTTTGGGCCGAAGTTTGGGGCAAATTTGAATCTGTGCCGAATCCATCGCTGAATTAGTCGCTAACTTCACGGACGTTATATTTACCTGAATGATCCCGACACAGGACACTCCATGTTTAATTATTGTTTATTCTGGGGCGGAACGTCCTTGGGCGTCTTTGGCGATGGTTTTCTAGTTGGAGAACCTCTTCGTCCTCGACAAGCTCCATTACTATAGAAGACCGATGCTTACCAAATGTCGCCCTCAAAATCAAAGCAACTATATATATCCTTCGTAGATTTTTCCCTGCTAGTTTAGGATTTTAACATTTATTTCGGGGATGCGGCGTGATAACCAGACTTCTTTTTCTGGTTACAATATGCTTAAAATATCTACGAAATTCATGCACCACATGTTTTATGAGTTATTTTCCACGTATAATTCGATAGTGATAGTCATTTTACCACTTGACATCATTTACGTGAAGTTAATGTCAAGTTCAGGTCACTGAAGGTCAACATTTTTAATTGATAAATATAACTCAAGAAGGCATGTTTCTAGACCAGTTTTGTCTCAGAAATACAGTGGTGCAATTTATTTGTCTGTATCTGGTCAAAAAAGGGCAAAAAACATTTTTTCTTTTTAATATGACGTCATGAGTTACCCATACTGTAGATACCATACGTCAGTCAAAAATGGTTATATCAATCTGAAATTTGGTATGCTTGTTTCCCATATGTGGTTATCTGAAATATATTCCGGCTTTTTAAATATCTTGGGAAAATGTGATTTTGTGGGCATTTTCCACACATTTTTTTTTGTTGGGGGGGGGGGGGGGTCAAAATCCAAAAAAATCAAATTCCGAGATGGGAAGTTTGTAGCCCTTGCAATTTGTCATCTTTTGGCGTTTTTCGATTGCATTTTCTTTAAATATGGCATTTCTACGACCTGGCAAAGTTTAACTGATTTTGGTGTACAACTCGTGTGTAGTGACGTAACTAAATTCGATATAACTCGAGTAGGAAAATCGACGAAATTTATAATGTTTTTCACAGGAGACGTAAACGTGATTTATAAGAAGGTACCCGAAGTTTCACGTTGATAGCGCTATTCGTTTCTGAGCTATTACGCAAATTCATCAGGGGGGCGTTAAACGCCCCCCCCCCCCCCCCCAGTCAATGGCGGGTTAAAATACAAACAACAAATATTGCAAACAATGACAATATCACCATAAATTGACACAAATCTGGTTGCAGACAAATGCTATCATGTACCAGTCTACTATCTACTCACCGGTCGGCACATATTGTTTCAGCGATAGTACATTTGTTTCAGCGATAGTTCACTTGTGTCAGCGATAGTTCACTTGTTTCAGCGATAGTACACTTGTTTCAGCGATAGTTCACTTGTTTCAGCGATAGTACACTTGTTTTAGCGATAGTTCACTTGTTTCAGCGATAGTTCACTTGTTTTAGCGATAGTTCACTTGTTTCAGCGATAGTTCACTTGTTTCAGCGATAGTACATTTGTTTCAGCGATAGTTCACTTGTTTCAGCGATATAACACTTGTTTCAGCGATAGTTCACTTGTTTCAGCGATATAACACTTGTTTCAGCGATATAACACTTGTTTCAGCGATAGTTCACTTGTTTTAGCGATAGTTCACTTGTTTCAGCGATAGTTCACTTGTTTCAGCGATAGTTCACTTGTTTCAGCGATGGTACACTTGTTTCAGCGATAGTTCACTTGTTTCAGCGATAGTTCACTTGTTTCAGCGATGGTACACTTGTTTCAGCGAAAGCTGTAGCTGATAGTACACTTGCCTGGAAAACAAGTATATCACCCTAGGACACCTTCCTCTGTTTCCTCACCTTTCTTCCTGCACAATATCGACCTTTTTCGAATGGCGACGAATTAACAGCAAAATTCACATTCGACGGCATCAACAGATGAAAACAGCCGGAGTTGTCATTTTATGAGCATCCATATTATCGTATAGGACCATACATTGGGCGACGGACACTTCAGAAGTGATCGAAACTCACATGCATCCCCGAGTCAAAACTTAAACATTGTACAGCAAGAATAATCCGTTACACATTGCTATCACCTTTTAATGACTTATGATGGAACGAATCACATACAATAACGAGTAGCATGCCTATTAAAGCCAGTAAACGTCAAGTTATGCTTGACAGAAAACGACAGTACCATACGAAAACATGTGAATCTGGACAGTGGCCAACGCTGCTAGCCTTTGTGGACTGCCCGTGGCCGTGTATATGTGTACGTAATGGGCGTATATAACAAACAATAGTCGTGTTGCTTGAGTGAGACACCTTCAAGATGTCGCTTGTCTGGCCTACTTTACAAACCGGTTCCATCGCACCCCTTCACTCGGCGCATGAAAGCAGCACCAGCGATTCACGTTCCATCTGATGGTGAAAAACATGTCGGATCTTCGGAACACACAGCTTCTGAACCAACACCGAGACGGAAATGGAAACGACACCAGAAGAACGTACATGCCTCTCGTGTTTATAAAGCGGCGGCAAAGCACGGTGCCCATTAAACTTGAGCGAGCTTCTTCATGGTCCCTGAGCTGCAAAACAGAGCGATCGCCATGTACCAGACCCATTTACGATAGAGATGAAAATGATACCAGTTCTGCAATATTGTTAACGCTTCTGAAACCATTCCAAAACAAGCAGCGAGCAACCGCGATCATCAATCGATCAGAAGAAAAAACTGTCGACGAAAGAAACGAGTTAATCGTATTTACAATATGAATTCGCTAGCGTCAGAAATATTCGGGAAAGTATGCGTTTTTTGTCTCTGAAAGGACATCTCGATTGTCTCAGATTATCTTGACTCGCGGTAAATCAACGTGTATAGTGGTGCTAAGTGTGACATTTATCAAGTGAATCAACACACCTTTACAATGCAATTGCACATGGACGCAAATCGGTCTGTGTCGGTGGCGCCGCTCAGCGGTGACCGGCGAAACTAGCACAGCACAGTCATCCTTCGGCGACGACACACCTCGTGGCGGTCCGGCGCACTGCAGCTTCACCACCGGCCGGTAGATGTCGGGCTCATCGCACCGCGTATGTCACCGGCGTCGCCGCTGCGTCCACGCTGTCCGTGCCCGAAGATCGGCCTCCTGGCGGTGACCGCGGCAATTGCGGCAACTCTGGCGACTGCAGCGACCGCGGCGCACCCAGCGGCGAGAGTGGCGCACCTGGCGGCGAGTGCGGCGCACCGCTCGCGACCACTGCGATAGGTGGCAGCACCAGAGCACCGGTGACGCTCCGCTCAATAGTCACATGAACTCTGCCAGCGACATCACTACCGACCCTCGGTGGTACAGCGCCCGCCGCGGCCACTGACATCGCCCACTCGCCGACAGTTCCTCCACCGCTATCCTGCGCAGCCGCCGCCGCCGCTGACGCCGCCCCCACTGACGCCGCCCCCGCCGCCGCTGACGCCGCCCCCGCTGACGCCGCCACGGGTGTACGTCCCGCCTCCAAGTCCATCGGCGGCACCTTCTCCGGCACGTTCTGCACAAAGATGACGCGGTTGTAGGCTCGCCAGCGCCTACACAGCTGGGCGTACACCTTACACTGGACGTACATGAAGACAATCCCGCCAGTGACTCCAATGGCGACCACGATCAGTTTTGTCCAGAAGGGCCAGCCGAGGACTCCGGAGTGTACCTCTTCGGTGGTGCGCTCGATGAGGACGTAGAGGGACCAGACGACGCAGGTGAGGGCGACCACGTGGAACGTGACGGAACAGAGAAGTTTCCGGCGCTCTGAGGAGCCCATGTCGAGCCGCTCCCACTGCCGGAAGGCAAGCGAATTAGTGAGGTTCAGAGGGAAATGAGAGTGGTGAGGTCCAGCCTCCACGTGGTGGTAGGGTACAGCGAGGGAGGGGAGGGGTGAGGTCCAGCCTCCACGTGGGGGTAGGGTACAGCGAGGGAGGGGAGGGGTGAGGTCCAGCCTCCACGTGGAGGTAGGGTACAGCGAGGGAGGGGAGGGGTGAGGTCCAGCCTCCACGTGGGGGTAGGGTACAGAGAGGGAGGGGTGGGGTGAGGTTCAGCCTCCACGTGGGGGTAGGGTACAGCGAGGGAGGGGAGGGGTGAGGTCCAGCCTCCACGTGGGGGTAGGGTACAGCGAGGGAGGGGAGGTTGAGGTCCAGCCTCCACGTGGGGGTAGGGTACAGCGAGGAAGGGGAGGGGTGAGGTCCAGCCTCCACGTGGGGGTAGGGTACAGCGAGGGAGGGGAGGGGTGAGGTCCAGCCTCCACGTGGGGGTAGGGTACAGCGAGGGAGGGAAGGGGGTGAGGTCCAGCCACTGTCAGGGGAGGGGATGAGCACATACGAGCTTCCACTGTGGGTGAGGAGGAAAAATTAATTATGCCCCATATTCATAAAGTTTGCTCGCACATGTCGCTCAGTCGGGAGAACGTTGGACTACAGATCTGACCCACTCTGGCAAGGTGGGTTCGAGACGCTTCAACGCCCGCTATTTGTTCCTATCGGGGATGACCTGCGGCCGGTGACAGTGGCCGCGTTCAAGGTCAGATGAAGCCAGTGGGCGTGGCGGACCGTTCTCAGTCGTTTGGGAACGTTAACCTTTCGCCTCTAAATTCTGCGGGGACTGGAATTTAGAGGCGGGGTCAGGACCTGCGCAACAAGCTTAGCTTAGCGTGGGCCCTGATCCCGAAAATCCATCCCATCTTAGCGCATTCTAACTCAATTTATAAAGACAAATATGGAAGAGCTTGAAAAGTATAGAATGACTTAATGAATTCCGGACATTTCGAGCTCTGGACCATAGGAATCAGTGGACCATATACTTCTCACCCGAGTATAGGAGGACCCAGCAACTCTAACCACTCGGCCATAGGGGATGACATGGAAAGAGGGAGAAACCTCTGATGCTAGTGCTCGGGTAGAGGAAGTTAAACAGATAGATAAACGGGAATGCGCCCGTTCAAAGGACTGCAACTACAGCCTAAATCACAGAGAGGTGGTTGAAAGGCAAAATATAACACCACGGGTAACATCCCCACACTTCTTTTTAAAATAAAGAGTTTTTCACAGCGGGAGTTTTGATGAAGAGGAATAATTTTACCAATGCACAAACATATTCGATATACTATTTTTCTTCAGTCTGTAGAAAGAGTAATCCGTCTTAAAAGAATTATGATGTCCAGTAGAATGAATCGCCCGCTTCTAAGCCCACTCTGTCAACATGGCAACACCGCCTCCCCGGCTTTATAGGGCCGCGCTATAACATGGCAACACCGCCTCCCCGGCTTTATAGGACCGCGCTATAACATGGCAACACCGCCTCCCTGGCTTAATAGGGCCGCGCTATAACATGGCAACACCGTCTCCCCGGCTTTATAGGGGCGCTATATAACATGGCAACACCGCCTCCCCGGCTTAATAGGGCCGCGCTATAACATGGCAACACCGTCTCCCCGGCTTTATAGGGGCGCTATATAACATGGCAACACCGCCTCCCTGGCTTTAACCCAATTTGTAACAGGCTCCTGGCTACCCCTATTTGTAACAGGGGGGGGGGGCGGATTCCGCCCCCCCCCCCCCCGGAGATCTCGAGATCTACCCGTCCGATTTTCAAAAATGAAACGGCGTTTGGTTCCCCTCAACACGATCTACATTTCTAAATAATAAGAAAATCTAAACTTTTGATAGGGGGGCAACGGGGGGGGGGGGGGGGCAAAAACCACAAATTTTAGTGGTATTTTTGATCCCACATAGCTTTCATGTTTATCGACCGATTTTAACACAATTAATACGAATCGATAGAGATTGAATTAGAAATTGATATATGACAGTGGCGTTTGAAAATTCAAAAATCATAGGCGTGTGCAGGTCACTCAATATGGGGGTGAAGTAAATGCGTAATAAAACAATTTTTTGATGTGTTTTTTTAAGAAATGAAATGGTATGTGATTGTGACATTAGGCAAAACAGTTAAAAATCATATTTTGTTTGGCATAGGCGGTACCAGGTTAGTGAAAAAGGGAGGTAAAATTGGGAAAAAATATTAACCGCAGACAAGTTGTTACCCAGCACTATAAATAAGTTATTGATCGTAGATAGTTCCTTTTTGCATGTTGTACTCATCATAGGCGTATCCAGGATCCAAACCGGGTCGGCTCAATACCTTTTGATAAGTATATTATCCGCTATTATGATACTAACTAGTCAACAGTGACTATTTCACTTACAACTTCAATTAACATTGCTTACCCCCCTTTTACCCTACCTGGACTCGCCTATTATCTTATAATCGTTCGTAGAGTAGCCTGTGGTGCGTGTTTCATCCGAAAACTACAGTATGTTATGTCATTGTACGCCCATGCCTCTTAGTTTCCTTGCAATAATATGACCCCCTTTCTTCCATTCCTGAGCGCGCCTCTGCAAAAAAAAATGACTTTTTCCCTTTCCTGGCCTCATATGTGCATATATAATTATAATCTAACCGTCTATTGCGCCGTTATCGCTGGCATATCGTCATCACCAAGCCAGTCACCCCCCTTTTCATGTGCCTCAACACGCCCCTGAAACTCTATATGTAATAAATTATGCAAATAATGGAAGCAGAAGCTATCTTTTACATCTTGATAACTATAAATGCCCCTTATATTGCTCTATTTGCTTCCCGCCAAGCATTGAATATTTCCTGGAAACCCCCCCCCCCTTTTCAAG
Organism: Chirona hameri; assembly: GCA_036785665.1. Lineage (NCBI taxonomy): Eukaryota > Metazoa > Arthropoda > Thecostraca > Balanomorpha > Balanidae > Chirona > Chirona hameri. Next base: position 10,388 of record JAXIVJ010013536.1, on the reverse strand, counting down.
CCCCTGAAACCGCCTCTGCCATGAAATTTTAATGATATTTCATTAACATTAACTAATTTGAACTTGTTGCAATCACCGTGAACCGATGTAACTCCTTCATACTTGAGGCAGTTACGAAGAAACCGTGAAGATCGCATTTCCGTATTATCGCCAAATATCGCCTCCGAACCCACCCAAAACTGTACCCTGGAACCGCCTCTGTTCAGGTTAAGAATTCAAAATTTTGACTCCAAATGCGGTATTCAATTCTATGAAAAGTCCCAAAATTTCATGGGCCTGCTCCCAGCCGTTCTGGAGATATCTGCGAAAAACATGAGGGGGGGGGGGGCGGAATCCGCCCCCCCTGTTACAAATAGGGTTAAGGGCCGCGCTATTACATGGCAACACCGCCTCCCCGGCTTTATAGGACCGCGCTATAACATGGCAACACCGCCTCCCCGACTTAATAGGGCCGCGCTATAACATGGCAACACCGTCTCCCCGGCTTTATAGGGGCGCTATATAACATGGCAACACCGCCTCCCCGGCTTTATAGGGCCGCGCTATAACATGGCAACACCGCCTCCCCGGCTTTATAGGGCCGCGCTATAACATGGCAACACCGCCTCCCCGGCTTTAATAGGGCCGCGCTGGACAGTCGAAAAGCGATGGCAACACCGCCTCCCCGGCCCTGAGTATAGGGCCACGCTGGATGGTCGAGAAGTAATGGTAACACCGGCTCCCGGCCCTGAGTATAGGGCCACGCTGGACAAGTGATGGTAACACCGCCTCCCCGGCTTTAATAGGGCCGCGTTGGACACGCGAGAAGCGATAGTGTAATTTGTAGCGCTGTAGAGCAGCGATAGTGTAATTTGTAGCGCTGTAGAGAAGCGATAGTGTAACTTGTAGTGCTGTAGGGAAGCGATAGTGTAATTTGTAACTCTGTAGATAAGCGATAGTGTAATTTGTAATGCTGTAGAGAAGCGATAGTGTAATTTGTAACGCTGTGGATAAGTGATAGTGTAATTTGTAATGCTGGAGAGAAGTGATAGTGCAATTTGTAACGCTGTAGAGAAGTGATAGTGTAATTTGTAACGCTGTAGAGAGATGGGAAAGGGAAAACAGTCTAACAATTCGCAAGTTCCATTACTTTAACCCATTACCGCCCAGCGCGTCAAAAATGGTCGATGCATTTGAAGGGTTGTACCGCCGTCGTGTTTCAACTGATTGCTTTGCCAGACCGTCTAGACTAGGGGGAGGGATGTCTAAAAGTAAACATTCCGGCTTGAGCGACGCCGGCTGCCGGAACTAGATTTGGCAGGGTGACAAAGTTGGCGATTTTTCTATACCACGACATTGGGTCTATCCAGGCTAGAAATTTTGACCAGCAACCTGTATTATGGCCAGATAAAGTTTGTCAAATGCAAGATAAATGTACGATGTACTCCGTCATATCAAGCGTTTTCACTTTCCTCTTTATTCGCGGCTCACAGCAAGCGCGAAATTTTGATCGACCAATTTTGACTCACCGGGCGTGTGCTCGCCCCTCGCACCAGCCGGGGGCCGCCCGCGCGCAGACAGGGATCCCGGGCAGAACGCGCGAAACGAGGAAGGGTCAGCGTTTCCTGTCACTGTTTAGCGTGCGAACGTGCTGAAATTTTTGTGATTCGAGGTGTTGAGTTGTTTGACTTTGTATTTGGTGTAAGAGCCTTGTTGATCTGTCCTGGAACGCTCCGCATAATAAGGTCCTTGCCAGAGCTAAGAATACTCCTCTCCGCACGGGAGGGCCTCTCTTCTACACAGAGGAGCCTCCTCTCCGCAGGGAAAATCCTCCATTCTACAGAGGGGCTTCCTCTCCACCTGGGAGGGCCTCGTCTCTGCACAGAAGGGCCTCCTCTCTGCACAGAAGGGCCTCCTCTCCGTACGGTAGGGCCTCCTTTCCGCACAGAGGAGCCTCCTCTTCGCAAGAGAGGGCCTCCCCTCCGCACGGGAGGGCCTCCTTTCCGCACAGAAGAGCCTTCTCTTCACAAGAGAGGGCCTCTCCTCCGCAAGGTAGGGCCTCTATTCCGCACAGAGGAGCCTCCTCTCCGCACGAGAGTGCCTCCTTTCCGCATATAGGGTTCTCGTATCCGCACGGGAGGGCCTCCTCTCCGCATGTAAGAGCCTCCTCTCCGTACTGAGGGGTCTCCTCTCTGCATAGAAGGGTCTCTTTTCTGCATTGAAGGGCCTCCTCTCTGCACGGGGGGGCCTCCTCTCTGCACGGAAGGGCCTGTCCTCCGCACGGGAAGGCATCGGTTCCGCACATAGGGCCCCTAGGCCGAAGTGGGTGTGGAAAAACATAGTTTTGCCCACCCTTATTTGTTTCCTGGGTGGACAACTGCCCACCCTGCCCCGGGAATCGGCCGCCACTGGCGGATGTAGTGCTTCCTTGGCAGCTATGCAGGTCTATGAAGAGACGACAGGTGAGGGAAATAAATCGCTAATCGCGCATGCACAGTGCTCGTGATTGTGTTCTACCTTCACGGTTCAGAAATAGGCAAGTACCGTGCCGATATAGTCATGACTCGTATGGTTTTGCAATACGTGATGACGCATGATCAAGGTGGTTGTTGATGCCAATAAAGCTGGTACGCGACACCCCACAGTTTATTTTTTGGCCGGCTCAACCTCATAAATTAGGTCAACGCCGGCGCGGGCGACGGGGTGGGCCGGCCGCGCCGTCGCAGCAGAGGCAGCGCGCGCACCCCGAGCAGGCGCCCGGTGGGTCATTTTTGGTCGATGCTGTATCTCAAAAAGTTATTTATATTTTAAGTTAATATTTTCAGGATTTCTTAATCTGCCACAACCCGCATAGCGTACAAAAAAATCACACAATTAAAATGACTGGAAGTATTGCTGGGCGTTAATGGGTTAAACTGCTCAGTACATTTCAGCTTTGCTGAAATGAAAAAAGTTAGAGCCGCGTAAGATAATATATTTACAAGCACCAAGCAACTGAGAGAGTTCAGCAGTGTGAAGCGGCACATCGCTTCCGATACTGTGGCAAAGATCTCACCGCGTTTTGAAAAAGCATAAGCATAAATTCGCATTGCAGTTATTCCACTATATATCCATCGTTTCGTGACGTCACCAACTTGTGACTGAATATGTAGCGACTGATATTGTATACAGAGGAGAATATAAATTGTTTCTTTATCCCACGATTGCCCATTATACAGTAGCAAAAGATATGTTTATCATCTCTGCTATTTCATTGCAATTAAATATCGAATACTCAAACGAGCCATCACAGATATGAGTTTCGCTGGCTGGCAGATCTTAACATACATACTGACCATCTTACCATGCTGACCATCTTACCATACTGAGTATCTTACCATACTGAGTATCTTACCATACTGAGTATCTTACCATACTGAGTATCTTACCATACTGAGTATCTTACCATACTGAGTATCTTACCATAGTGACCATCTTACCATACTGAGTATCTTACCATACTGAGTATCTTACCATACTGACCATCTTACCATACTGAGTATCTTACCATACTGAGTATCTTACCATACTGAGTATCTTACCATAGTGACCATCTTACCATACTGACCATTTTACCATACTGAGTATCTTACCATACTGAGTATCTTACCATACTGAGTATCTTACCATACTGACCATCTTACCATACTGAGTATCTTACCATACTGACCATCTTACCATGCTGAGTATCTTACCATAGTGAGTATCTTACCATGCTGAGTATCTTACCATACTGACCATCTTACCATGCTGAGTATCTTACCATACTGACCATCTTACCATGCTGAGTATCTTACCATACTGACCATCTTACCATACTGAGTATCTTACCATACTGAGTATCTTACCATACTGAGTATCTTACCATACTGACCATCTTACCATGCTGAGTATCTTACCATACTGAGCATCTTACCATACTGAGTATCTTACCATAGTGACCATCTTACCATACTGAGTATCTTACCATACTGAGTATCTTACCATACTGACCATCTTACCATAGTGAGTATCTTACCATACTGACCATCTTACCATAGTGACCATCTTACCATACTGAGTATCTTACCATAGTGACCATCTTACCATACTGACCATCTTACCATAGTGAGTATCTTACCATACTGAGTATCTTACCATACTGACCATCTTACCATGCTGAGTATCTTACCATACTGACCATCTTACCATGCTGAGTATCTTACCATACTGACCATCTTACCATACTGAGTATCTTACCATACTGAGTATCTTACCATACTGAGCATCTTACCATACTGACCATCTTACCATACTGACCATCTTACCATACTGAGCATCTTACCATACTGAGTATCTTACCATACTGAGTATCTTACCATACTGAGTATCTTACCATACTGAGTATCTTACCATACTGAGTATCTTACCATACTGAGTATCTTACCATACTGAGTATCTTACCATAGTGACCATCTTACCATACTGACCATTTTACCATACTGAGTATCTTACCATACTGAGTATCTTACCATACTGAGTATCTTACCATACTGACCATCTTACCATACTGAGTATCTTACCATACTGACCATCTTACCATGCTGAGTATCTTACCATAGTGAGTATCTTACCATGCTGAGTATCTTACCATACTGACCATCTTACCATGCTGAGTATCTTACCATACTGACCATCTTACCATGCTGAGTATCTTACCATACTGACCATCTTACCATACTGACCATCTTACCATACTGAGTATCTTACCATACTGAGTATCTTACCATACTGAGTATCTTATCATACTGAGTATCTTACCATACTGAGTATCTTACCATACTGACCATCTTACCATACTGAGTATCTTACCATACTGAGTATCTTACCATACTGAGTATCTTACCATACTGAGTATCTTATCATACTGAGTATCTTACCATACTGAGTATCTTACCATACTGACCATCTTACCATAGTGACCATCTTACCATACTGAGTATCTTACCATACTGAGTATCTTACCATACTGAGTATCTTACCATACTGACCATCTTACCATACTGAGTATCTTGCCATACTGAGTATCTTACCATACTGAGTATCTTATCATACTGAGTATATTACCATACTGAGTATCTTACCATACTGAGTATCTTACCATACTGAGTATCTTACCATACTGACCATCTTACCATACTGAGTATCTTACCATACTGAGTATCTTACCATACTGAGTATCTTATCATACTGAGTATCTTACCATACTGACCATCTTACCATACTGACCATCTTACCATACTGAGTATCTTACCATACTGAGTATCTTACCATACTGAGTATCTTACCATACTGACCATCTTACCATACTGAGTATCTTACCATACTGAGTATCTTACCATACTGAGTATCTTATCATACTGAGTATCTTACCATACTGAGTATCTTACCATACTGACCATCTTACCATAGTGACCATCTTACCATACTGAGTATCTTACCATACTGACCATCTTACCATACTGAGTATCTTACCATACTGACCATCTTACCATACTGACCATCTTACCATACTGACCATCTTACCATACTGACCATCTTACCATACTGAGTATCTTACCATACTGAGTATCTTACCATAGTGACCATCTTACCATACTGAGTATCTTACCATAGTGACCATCTTACCATACTGACCATCTTACCATACTGAGTATCTTACCATACTGACCATCTTACCATACTGACCATCTTACCATACTGACCATCTTACCATACTGACCATCTTACCATACTGAGTATCTTACCATACTGACCATCTTACCATACTGAGTATCTTACCATACTGACCATCTTACCATACTGACCATCTTACCATACTGGCCATCTTACCATACTGACCATCTTACCATACTGAGTATCTTACCATACTGAGTATCTTGCCATACTGAGTATCTTACCATACTGACCATCTTACCATACTGACCATCTTACCATACTGACCATCTTACCATACTGACCATCTTACCATACTGAGTATCTTACCATACTGACCATCTTACCATACTGAGTATCTTACCATACTGACCATCTTACCATACTGACCATCTTACCATACTGACCATCTTACCATACTAACCATCTTACCATACTGAGTATCTTACCATACTGAGTATCTTACCATAGTGACCATCTTACCATACTGAGTATCTTACCATAGTGACCATCTTACCATACTGACCATCTTACCATACTGAGTATCTTACCATACTGACCATCTTACCATACTGACCATCTTACCATACTGACCATCTTACCATACTGACCATCTTACCATACTGACCATCTTACCATACTGACCATCTTACCATACTGACCATCTTATCATACTGACCATCTTACCATACTGAGTATCTTACCATACTGAGTATCTTACCATACTGACCATCTTACCATACTGAGTATCTTACCATACTGAGTATCTTACCATAGTGACCATCTTACCATACTGAGTATCTTACCATAGTGACCATCTTACCATACTGACCATCTTACCATACTGAGTATCTTACCATACTGACCATCTTACCATACTGACCATCTTACCATACTGACCATCTTACCATACTGACCATCTTACCATACTGACCATCTTACCATACTGACCATCTTACCATACTGACCATCTTACCATACTGAGTATCTTACCATACTGAGTATCTTACCATACTGAGTATCTTACCATACTGAGTATCTTACCATACTGACCATCTTACCATACTGACCATCTTACCATACTGAGTATCTTACCATAGTGAGTATCTTACCATACTGAGTATCTTACCATACTGAGTATCTTACCATACTGAGTATCTTACCATACTGACCATCTTACCATACTAACCATCTTACCATACTGAGTATCTTACCATAGTGACCATCTTACCATAGTCAGTATCTTACCATACTGAGTATCTTACCATACTGACCATCTTACCATACTGACCATCTTACCATACTGACCATCTTACCATACTGACCATCTTACCATACTGACCATCTTACCATAGTGACCATCTTACCATACTGAGTATCTTACCATACTGACCATCTTACCATAGTGACCATCTTACCATACTGAGTATCTTACCATACTGAGTATCTTACCATACTGAGTATCTTACCATACTGAGTATCTTACCATACTGAGTATCTTACCATACTGAGTATCTTACCATACTGAGTATCTTATCATACTGACCATCTTACCATAGTGACCATCTTACCATACTGAGTATCTTACCATACTGAGTATCTTACCATACTGAGTATCTTACCATACTGACCATCTTACCATAGTGACCATCTTACCATAGTGACCATCTTACCATAGTGACCATCTTACCATACTGAGTATCTTACCATACTGGCCATCTTACCATGCTGAGTATCTTACCATACTGAGTATCTTACCATAGTGACCATCTTACCATACTGAGTATCTTACCATACTGAGTATCTTACCATACTGACCATCTTACCATACTGAGTATCTTACCATACTGAGCTTCTTACCATACTGACCATCTTACCATACTGACCATCTTATTATGCTGAGTATCTTACCATACTGAGTATCTTACCATACTGAGTATCTTACCATACTGACCATCTTACCATAGTGACCATCTTACCATAGTGACCATCTTACCATAGTGACCATCTTACCATAGTGACCATCTTACCATACTGAGTATCTTACCATACTGGCCATCTTACCATGCTGAGTATCTTACCATACTGAGTATCTTACCATAGTGACCATCTTACCATACTGAGCATCTTACCATACTGAGTATCTTACCATACTGAGTATCTTACCATACTGAGTATCTTACCATACTGAGAGTATCTTGCCATACTGAGTATCTTACCATACTGACCATCTTACCATACTGACCATCTTACCATACTGACCATCTTACCATACTGAGTATCTTACCATACTGAGCTTCTTACCATACTGACCATCTTACCATACTGAGTATCTTACCATACTGAGTATCTTACCATAGTGACCATCTTACCATACTGAGCATCTTACCATACTGAGTATCTTACCATACTGAGTATCTTACCATACTGAGTATCTTACCATACTGAGTATCTTACCATACTGAGTATCTTGCCATACTGAGTATCTTACCATACTGACCATCTTACCATACTGACCATCTTACCATACTGACCATCTTACCATACTGAGTATCTTACCATACTGAGCTTCTTACCATACTGACCATCTTACCATACTGAGTATCTTACCATACTGAGTATCTTACCATAGTGACCATCTTACCATACTGAGCATCTTACCATACTGAGTATCTTACCATACTGAGTATCTTACCATACTGAGCTTCTTACCATACTGACCATCTTACCATACTGAGTATCTTACCATACTGAGCTTCTTACCATAGTGACCATCTTACCATACTGAGCATCTTACCATACTGAGTATCTTACCATAGTGACCATCTTACCATACTGAGCATCTTACCATACTGAGTATCTTACCATACTGACCATCTTACCATACTGAGTATCTTACCATACTGAGTATCTTACCATACTGAGTATCTTGCCATACTGAGTATCTTACCATACTGAACGGCTTCGTTTTGGTCTGCATAATGAAGGGGAATTTGCAGAGTTCGCAGCATTTGATGTCAGAGGACTTGATCCACTGTTGTAGACAAGCCTGATGAACATATCTGAAACAGAACAGCCAAGTGAACATAACTTACACAGAACAGAAAGGTGGACATATCTGAAACAGAATAGTAAGAATAACATATCTGGAGCAGAACGGTCAGGCGAACACATCTGCAACAGAACGGTCATGTGAACATGCCTGGAATGGAACAGGTATGTTGACATATCTGGTACGGAACCAGTCAGGTGAACATACAAAAACAGAACAGTTAGTTGAACATATCTGCAGCAGATCAGTGAAGTGAACAAATCTGGAACAGAAAATTCAGGTGAACATATCTGAAACAGAACAGATATGTGAACATATATAGAACAGAACAGTCATATGAACATATCTGAAACAGAACAGTCACTTGAACATACCATGAACAGAACAGTCAGGTGAACATACCATGAACAGAACAGTCAGGTAAAACACATCTGGAGCAGAACAATCAGGTGAACATTATACAGGCAGCACAGTTAGGTGAACGTATCTGGAAGAAAACGGATTGGTGAACAGATCTGGAACGGAACAGCCTGTCAGGAACGGAACAGCCTGAACAGATCTGGAACGGAACAGTGATTAACAATGGAAACACCAGCCTGTCAGCCTGGTGGAAAATACTAGCAAGACAGTCGCAGCCACTATACAGTCACATCCTGTAAACATACATCAAACCACCTAATCCCGCTGCAAATGTACGAAACAACACAGTTTGAAATGAAACCGCCTGGCCTTTGAAGTTTCTCATCCAACATGTATGTACACAAATAATTGATTTTGAAGTACCTATATTCAATAATGCAAGTACACACATTTTGATAGCGAATTTTCTTAAAAACAGATAATAGAGTCATACATCTATTGTGTTTTTCCTAAGACTTCAAATAAGTATTTTGTAGTTCATTTTGATGAAATGATTTGTGCGGCAAATATTAATATGTTGGTGTGAGTCATTATCTATCTATCTATCATATCATATCACATATCTATCTATCTATCTATCTATCTATCTATCTATCTATCTATCTATCTATCTATCTATCTATCTATCTATCTATCTATCTATCTATCTATCTATCTATCTATCTATCTATCTATCTATCTATCTATCTATCTATCTATCTATCTATCTATCTATCTATCTATCTATCTATCTATCTATCTATCTATCTATCTATCTATCTATCTATCTATCTATCTATCTATCTATCTATCTATCTATCTATCTATCTATCTATCTATCTATCTATCTATCTATCTATCTATCTATCTATCTATCTATCTATCTATCTATCTATCTATCTATCTATCTATCTATCTATCTATCTATCTATCTATCTATCTATCTATCTATCTATCTATCTATCTATCTATCTATCTATCTATCTATCTATCTATCTATCTATCTATCTATCTATCTATCTATCTATCTATCTATCTATCTATCTATCTATCTATCTATCTATCTATCTATCTATCTATCTATCTATCTATCTATCTATCTATCTATCTATCTATCTATCTATCTATCTATATATCTATCTATCTATCTATCTATCTATCTATCTATCTATCTATCTATCTATCTATCTATCTATCTATCTATCTATCTATCTATCTATCTATC
>JAXIVJ010013535.1:0-36928 GCA_036785665.1 Chirona hameri | reverse complement strand
TGCCCATATTTTGGCAGCGTAAATATTTCTGTATAGATCTCAAGAGCCCAATAAGAAGTAATCATCCCAAATTTAAACACAACTTAATTTGTATCAAGTTAAGTGTCGTTTCCAAGAGAGAAAAAAAATATTACCATTGTTTTCAGAAACACTTACTTCATATTTTCGGGTACAACCGGCGTATATTTGACAACTTTCAGAAAGGTGGCAATGTGGCAAAGTTATTTACTCAAAACCGTGTATATTTTTAGTAAGTAACGTGTAGTAAGTAACGTGTAGAAGTAACCTGTATATTGTATAATAGGGGCATAAAAAATGGATGTGCTTCTACAGCATCGAACATTACATTTACAGGTAGGAACCACCCATCAAACGATGCGCCTTTTCAAGACGAGTTTCGGCATTATTTTCCATTGGAAATCCAATGAAAATTGACAAAGTTATGGCCACTAATATTTCTAGCTTATCACTTAGCGTAAGTCAGCGTATGCAAAAACAAACATTGGCAAAATGAATCGATATATTGCAGGTACCGCGACCAGCCACCAGGGTTGTGCTTGACTCAGAGTCAATGAGTCAAATTTGACTCAAAACTGACTCAAATCAACTTGAGTCAGAGTCGAGTCGTTAACCCGCGCGGCGCTGGGGGGGGGGGGGTAAATTTTACCCCCCCCCCCCCCCTCCCGGATTGTATCAATAACTTGAAAACTATGAAAGACATCACAGTGAAACTTATGGCACCTTATGGTGCATCAATGCTACGTTCTCTGCCAATTTTGTTTTGAAATTCGTGAAAATTTTGGGGAGATAATGACGTTTTAGTGACGTCATGTCATGTCATTTTTGGTGAAAAAACGTTAAATGTTTGAAAAATCGTAGATCATAGCATGTTATTGCAACTCGCAAATAAAAAGCATCAAAAGACAAGAGAATAACATTGTCTTTAAAATGGCTATCTCGTATTTTCAACATTTTGGTTTTTGATCCCAAAAAATGCAAAACACTTTTTTTTAAAGATATTCAAAAAACCGGAAGAAATAATAGAGAACCGATTAATGAACGATGCTGAAACCAAATTTCAAAGCAATATCTTTATTTTTGACTGACTTATAGCTCTCGAAGTATAAGTAACACATGAAGTATTTTTTTTAATTTGCGTTTTTTTGGCTTTTACTGACCAGATACAGACAAATACATGCCACCACTGTATTTCTAAGACAAAACTAGTCTAAAAATATGCAATGTTTATTTAGATTAATTAATTTAAAATATTGTCCTTATTATGGCCTGACCTTGACCTGAGGACCATTGTATGGGGTCAGGCTGTAAAAATGGCTGCTGCTATCGAATTATACGTGTAAAATAACCCATACAAGATGTGTCGCATGGCTTTCGTAGACCTGTGACCTTTGTGACCTGATCTTGACCTTGACCTTTGCTTACAAATTCACTTTTACTTATGCAGGAGATGCATTATACAGTTGGGAGCACTTTGTGAGATAATAAGTTGCAATATAATGCTTTGGATGGAAAGTATAGCCAAAAACCCAAATACTTAAATTTTGACACTTGACCTGACCGTGACCTGACATGTGAACCTTATTTTAAGAATTTCGTGTACGGCCGTTAGATTTTCTCACTGAGAGCTTTCGATCGCCGCCTTGCGCGTCTCGCTGCGGTTATTGGTTCGGAAGATACGAGGGGGGGGGGTAAAATTTACCCCCCCAGCGCCGGGCTTCGGATGGAGACCCCACGCCGCGCGGTTAAGAAAAATAGGGGCTCACTTGAGTCAGAGTCGAGTCTCTTAAGAAAATAGAGGGGTTGAGTTGAGTCAGAGTTGAGTAACATGGATGTCGCTTGAGTTAAATTTGAGTCGCCTGGATGCCTGCTTGAGTCAAAGTTGAGTCGACTCATCCTCTTACGAGTCAGTCCATCTGACAAGAAAAAACAAATCCTAGCAACTAAGTAACAAAGGCAGACAAACAATGTTCTAGAGTGTGAGAGTGTGAGTTGTGGTTGCTTTTCAAACCCACCTTATCATCATTAGTTGATAATTAATCCAATTTGCCATCTAACAAATAACTTGGAGTACTTCACAACATCACTTGCTCTTCTGACTGCTCTCATCTTAAGTAAAGCAATACAATATTAAATAAATACATAGACATGATAACTGCAGTGAATATAACCTAATAATAACCATATCACACTGATTTACACTGCATCAAATAATCATTCAAAATAATGACCAATTACAAGATACCAAATAATGAAAAACAACTGATTATATTTCAGCATACTTACGCACGTATCCCAGAGAACGCATTTAAGCTGGAACCCCTGTCACTGACAACCGATCTAACTTGAACTAAAACATCCATGACCCCTACGAGCACATATAGGAAATACCAATTTGTCTTGAATATTTATACGAACCACACATTTTTGTATTTGTATTATCCATTATTGCTATTAGGAACAAATGTATTTGAATATATCTTACAATGCAATATTTGAATATATCTAGATGCAGTATATATTTATGATAATGCAATATTCATGTGCCTGATCCAGTGTAATACAAATAAAAGTATTTACATATAATATTCCAATGACTTTTTGCTAGTCAAATACCTACATTTGAATCAAAGTCCGTGAAGTCCGTTGAACATGAGTCAAAAATGAGTCGAATCGAGAAGCTTTCATCATGACCCAGAGTTGGGTCAGGGGTAAAAGCAAATTAGTCAAAGTGAGACGACTCAAAAAATTTATCTCCCGCTTGAGTCAAAGTTGAGTCAGGGGTAACAGCAAATTAGTCAAAGTTGAGTCGACTCAAAGCAAAAATATCCCCTCTTGAGTCAGAGTTGAGTCAGAGTCCTTCGAAAAATGAGTCAGTCGAATCAGTCTAAAAAATCTGAGTCGAGCGCAACCCTGCCAGCCACCTCATCAAAACATGCGTATTTTCACGAAGCATTCTTTTTCATAATTTTCCATTGGAGAATCGGTTCAAAATTGACGAAATTATTTACTTAAAACCTAGTCACATGATGTTTCAGATTTGTCGTGTTTGCCTTGGACCACAACATCGGCGATAGCACAATCTAGACGAATCAGCTTCGTGAAACGGATTTTGAACCAACGGCTACGCCAGACGAGAACGAGCCTTCCTTGCAATTATGTTACCCAAACACATGATGCGTTTCGGTGGCGGTCTGGTTCAAATAGAGAAAACGGAAGTGCGGTAGGAATACTAATGACGTATGCGAAACGTCACGAGATGTGTCCCTTTAAAATAGCTTCCAATAGCTCCAACGGTTTTTTGCGTTGAATCTCAGCAACTAGGTCGTTTTGTAAGAAAAAAATCATATTTGGGGGTTTCTCAGTACTCCCGACAATCTGGCTATCTCAGTTAAAAACTATTGTTCACTATTCCCTTTAACCCTCGCCAGTGCAGGGGGTGGATGCCACCACCCCCTTCCCCCTCAGTTTTTCGGGAATAACTCGTGTAAATATCAATTGATTGCGATGAAACTTGTCAATACCCTACCTGTGAACAATTTGACATATATTCGGAAATTTGTTAAGTTGTAGGTCACATGACCCGTGACCTTTGACCTGTTTCTCAAGGTCATGTCAGGCGCAACTGGCGTCCGTAGTATTGGTCTTTGTGACTTGTGCAGTTGCATAGTGTTTGTTGTTCAGGAGCACATGTGTTTCCAGGTGACAGTTGTGGTTTCCGTTGAGATTGTGACCTTGATTGACCTTTTCAAAGGTCATCCGTGGTCACTGACCTCCGATGACCTGATATTACTTGTTTGGCTTATGCCAGTTTCTAGGACATTTTGTGACGCCGATTTAAATATGGGATATAATTTGAAAATAATTATATGTTCCACTGGGGTCATGCGCCTCCACAGATCAACCGAAGTCACTGACCTCAAATGACCTGATATGACTTGACATGACCTTTTTGGAATTTGGCAGTCTCTAGGACATTTTGTGACGCTGATTTCAAAGTTGGCACCATTTAGCATAATGATATGCTCATTCGCGATTATAGCTCGATTAAATTCAATTTATACGCATTTACAATTTGGTTGAATTTTGGGTCATTGGCATGACCTCAGGGGTCACCTAATGACATAATACCTTACAATCGGGTATCAATGGCTTCCTCTCGTGACAAGTAACACGGTCGTTTTTTTAATCGAAGGTAATTAGGGGCGAAACGCTAGGGAGGTTGTTACCCCCCCCCCCCCCCTGCACGGTCACGCACTGATCGGACGCTACACGGGCGACGGTTAACTCAGTATAGGTGTTATAATCATGAAGATTTAACATTAGAAATCATGGCCAATGGCCATGATCGCCAGCAAACATCGCCAGATCATTTTACTTAGAGTTTAGGCATTGTCCTACACTACTTTGCAATCGAAGTTTAACCAAAATAAAACAAAGCAAAACAAAAACGTTCGTTTTCTGTATTTTATTTGCTTCTGAATACCAAAATGCTTCGAAGTCGGTACTTGTGTCACCTAAAATTGTGAAATTATTGCACATAATGCGAAGCATTTGGCAAATGAAGAAACAAAACATGGGAAACGAAAACAGTCTGCGTCTGCACAGTCCGTGCAGCATGGACCAGGAGACAATTTGATGCCAGGCATAGAGGAAGAAGTGGTGGATGTCGGTGACGCCACGCTCCGAAACAACTGAAGCTTCCCTGTCAACACTTCATCCAAAAAATACCAATGACGCCGGTGGAAGCCACAGGAAACGTCATATATTATATTTCAACTGATTAGCTATCAGCGGCAGCCTCGGAGACGGCTTCTTCTTTCATGTGGATCCGGATGTCATCAGTTGTCAATACTGTGAGAGAAGGAATCTCGCAGAGCATGTTAGATGCAATATATAGGGGAGTTCACGCTGTATATACAGGCATCAAATGCGTGTTTATAATATCAACATATTATGTATGGGGATAGCATAGAGGAAATGCAAACACCAAATACAGAGTTACTCTGTATAACCAAACACCATGGTTATACAGAGAAGCAATCTCGCAGAGTATGTTGGATGCAATATATAGGGGATTCCACGCTGTATATACAGGTATGACGTGCATGTACTAACACGGTTATCGTTAAGTTTTATAATTTACCCAGCGAACAGTTTAATCCAACTTCGATCCTAGATATTTTCCGAAAAATCGCTCCCACCGAACGCCACATTACAAATTGATATACACCTCTCGTAAGTCTGCTGGATAGAACGTGACGACCTCTACAACAGTGATTATCAGATAGGGGTAATTACTCCACTTGGGGTATAGAACCTTCGGGCGTGGGAAATGGCGATTAAGCAGCTGAAATTTGTTAGCTGATTCGTGACATGATGGTGTTCAATACACGTACATCGATATAAACCTTCATCTAAAAAGCACATACAATTGCATAGTGTTCAGCTTTGTGTTATGGTTCATGTATTGTTATACGCTAGGAACCACGGCTTTAGACCAAGGGCAGCAACACAGTGTCTCCTCACATGCCTGTCCCTAGATGGCGCTAGTGGCAAACGCCTGGAGTTATGCTGCACCGCCTAACGTGTAGCCGATAACCCCACAATGGGGAGGGGGGGTAACAAGTTATTCTAGTCATCAGAAAGTGGTAGCCATGCGCTTGACGCTGAGAACCACTGCTCTACAATAACGAATAATGACACCACATTGCGTAGCTTTCTGCGTGCACGTGCCGGCCGGCCCGAAAGCTGGAAGCGCAGCGGCCGGCCGGCGGACCTGGCTGGCAGAGTGCCAGCTGCCCCGCGGGCAGGTGCTGATCGATCTCGCTGTCGCCACGCCCCCCGTTGCCCAGTGATCAGGGGCAGGTCGTAATCTGTCCCGACATCCCCCCCCCCCGAGCGACCCCTCATCCCCGCCGCTTCCGACCAGAGCGCGGCGTCTCTCGAGGATCTCCAGCCGGAGAGAGGGATGTCTGCTGATTTGACCTGCGTCTGAGCGTTGGTGTCTGCATCTAATCGTGGTGTGTTTAAAGTTCAAAGGTTGAGCCCCATACTTGCAAGTCGACAGGACTCGAGCTGGATTGAAATTGCAAGCTGGCTGCGCTCGATTCCAGGAATATTTTTAGCTCAAAAGACGGTTCAGGTAGGAAAACGTCTGCATACGAGAGAACACAAATTTAGTCGCAACGTTTCTGTAGTGTGCGATAGGTGGTTGCAGGTCATCAATCGAAGCATCTTTAAACTTATGCGGAGCATCGTCAGTGAAACTAACAATTAAATGTTTGTCTAATGAAATTGTCATTCCCATGAACAATTAAAGATTTTAGGTAAACGAAAATATTAGGTAAATGTGATAAGTTTTCTGTGGTCATCACAACACATTTTTAACCACAAACGTTCTCTTTCTAAAACAAAGCATTTTCTGTATTTAATTTTCAGCAAAGGGTGGGAAGCTATTTAAAGAGTCTATAGAAAGTAAAATAAAATATGATTAGACATGTGATAGAGTTATTGCATTCTTGTTCAACTAATAAGATGGTTTTCCGAAATTATTCCTCATTAGCACACCCTATTTAATAACCCTCGTCAGGGTAGGGGGTGGATGCCATCCCCCCCCCCTCGGTTTTTCGGACATAACTCGCGTAGTTATCAACCGATTGCGATGAAACTTTGAGTATCCTATTTTTGCACCATTTGACACATACTCAGAAAGTTTGGAACTTCTAATTCAAATGACCCGTGATCTATGACCTGTTTCAAGGTCATATCAGGCGCAACTGGCGTCCCGTAGTATCGATGTCTGTAACTTGTGCAGTTTCCGAGTGTTTGTAGCTCAGGAGTATATGTACAGGTGTTAACAGGTGACATTTATGGTTTCCAATAAGATTGTGACCTGGATTGCCCTTTTCAGAGCTCAACCGAGGTCATTGACCTCCGATGACATGATATTACTTTTTGGGGGGCCTCTGGCAGTTTCTAGGACATTTTGTGACGTTGATTTCAAATTTGGAATCCATTTTGCATTATTATATGCTCCACTGGGGTCATGCACTTTCACAGGTCAACTAAGGTCACTGACCTCAGATGACCTGACATGACCTTTTTGGACTCTGGTAGTTTCTAGGACATTTTGTGACGTTGATTTCAAATTTGAAACCCATTTTGCATAATGATATGCTCATTCACGATTCTGGCTCGATTATAATTCAATCTCTACACATTCACGCTTTTGATTAAATCTAGGTAATTGACATGACCTCAGAGCCCAGAGGTCACCTATTGTCCAGGACCTTCAAATCGGATATCAACGGCTTCCTTTCATCTCAAACAACAAGCTCGTTTTTAATCGAAGCTCTAACTCAATTAAGGGCGAAACGCCAAGGCCCCCCCCCCCTTTGCCCCCCCTCCCTCCCCCCTCCCCCCCCCCCCCCCCCCCACCCTACTCGGTCACGTAGGTATCGGGCCCTACCCTGGCGAGGGTTAAAGCATGAACCACTTTTATGTAATGGGAGTACCTTGAAGCAACATCAACTTCGCTTCAGTGCTTTTGCGACGTTATAGTTGCAAAAGATTGTGTAAAATGCACAGGTCAAATTATGACCAAGGGAGACCAACTGACCAAGGGAGACAAATGAACAAGGATTGGATGTGTTAGACCAAGCCATATAAAACTACATATGGTAACATGTGATGTGCTTGACAAATAGCCAACATTCTGTTATATTTGTTGTGGCCAATTTTGAACGTCGGTTGTTTGGGAACTAGCGGTATAGTTCCTGGCCTGTCAGTTGTTGCGTGTAATAGCGTCTCCAAAGACCTGGCTATCCTGAACTCTTCTCTCCCCCCCCCCCTCCCCGTCCCTGAGCGACCCAAGGTGCACGTTATTAAACCCTCGGTCGGCTCTCTCGGCTGGCAGCTCGTTTGTTCGAGTGTCGTGGTAAAGAGGCAGCGGCTATTTGTCTTCCTCTCTGAAATGGCTCCTGGCGTTACTTTACGTCACCTAATTACCATACTGCGACGGTTGTTTTTCTTCCCGGGATCGTTTCGTTCCGACACGATTAGAAGTATCCTGGACCAATATTTGTGCTCGGCTCCGACACTTTGAATGGAGACGTATGGGTGCGGCGGAGAATGGAACAAACACATTCGTTGGGGTACCGCAGGATATTCTAGTGGCGCCTCATATCAAACTGAAATGTGCGCGCTGGGTCCTCCGGGAAGCATTCACGTTCAAATCAGCCCTACTAGATGCGGTCATACCATAATTCTACGAAACGAAACACTCATTACCAAATGTCATATGCATGTCGCAAAAGATAATAATTAGGAAGTATCACTTTAGGTGATATATGGACAACATAGGTGTACAATGAAATATTAAGTGCAACTTTGTATCCGAGAAATAGGCAACAGCGATTATTGAAGGAAACTGGCATGCATAGTTATACCATGGATTGCATAGCACCCTGTGTTATTTCATCCATGGTTATACAAACACGAATAATGGCCAATGCCATATTTCTTGGCATTCACAAAATGTTGCCATATGATTATCATAGTTAAGGAGTCACAAGTCAGTCGAAAAACATAAATGTAATAGATGTGATATCAATCGTTGCTGGCTGGTTCCCCAACATATGCTTCGGCGTACTGGAAAATTGTAGAGATCTTCGCTGAGGTCGAATGCCATAAAGGTAAATTTCTTTAATTTGGGGGGGAACTGATAACTGTGAATTAGGTTAGAGCTTCGGATTCTGCCTAAAAACTCAAGAGGGATTCGTTATACATGCAAATTCGTTATACCCACTGCCACTAATTTCGCCGGGAACTTACTTCCTATGATTGTATTTCCCTTTCATAAAACTAGTTAAGACAGGAATTTACAATGCATGGAACATGATTCATAATTAATTATGACAAGCTAATCACCTGCACTATGATTTAACTATGGGAAATAGATCATTAGAAGGCACGCAATAGCACCTGGTTTCATGGCAGAAACATCTGTCGTCACTTTAGTAATAAACCAAATAAAATAAATGAATGAATGAAATGAATGAATGAAATGAAGCATATGAAACAACGAAACTTTGTAATAGTGAGTTGAATTACAATGCGGCACAATGCTGTAAGTCTGAAGCACTCGCGACCTGACGTGTTCTTAACTTAGATAGTTGTTTGTAGAAGCCAGTGATTGAGGTTAGTTTGCGAAGCGCTGCAATGTAGTACTAAATGCATCATAATTTTCCTGAAATTGGCGAACATTTACCGAAGTTGGTTCTTGTTTTCCCAAGCAGGTTCTGACATACCATAATTGTGCAGTCTTATTTAGCAAATTACATGCAACCGTGATTCAAAATGCTGAACGGAAGCATATCAAATATATTACACCCATCTCTTGAAATATTGAAGCGAAAATGGATCAATGCGTACAACAGCACTTAAAGAATGATGTCAATCATTATCACAACCATTCGGAATGCCAGCCACCGCCTGGGTTCTGCAAGGGCGAACTTAAACATGAGACTGGTTTCGTCAGACATTTTAGGGGCCAAAACAAAGCAAAGCACGCTGATCTGATACGAGGGAGACATCTTCTAGTTGGCTAGTTTGGAGTGAAGTGTTACGCTCCAAGTTTCTGGCAGTGATATGATTTAATATCGCAGCACATTTTCCCTAGCAGATTTGCTGGACGCTTTTTAACAAGGTTTATCCGCCACTCGAGCGAGACGGAGGTCACGCCGTAAATATAAGATCTAAGAGTTGCTACGGATGGTCACTGAGTGGAAGCAGACCAAAAATGGCATGAGTGACCACCGGTTCGGCGCTGTGTAAGACATCTTCGTTCACCGCACAACTCAGACAGTCATACCTTGACAACCCTGCGATATTTAGCTGCACCCCAGCTCCTACAGTCATACCATGACAAACCTGCGATATTTAGCTGCACCCCAGCTCCTACAGTCATACCACGACAAACCTGCGATATTTAGCTCCACCCCAGCTCCGACAGTCATACAATGACAACCCTGCGATATTTAGCTGCACCCCAGCTCCTACAGTCATACCATGACAAACCTGCGATATTTAGCTGCACCCAGCTCCGACAGTCATACAATGATAACCCTGCGATATTTAGCTGCACCCCAGCTCCTACAGTCATACAATGACAACCCTGCGATATTTAGCTGCACCCCAGCTCCTACAGTCATACCATGACAAACCTGCGATATTTAGCTGCACCCCAGCTCCGACAGTCATACAATGACAACCCTGCGATATTTAGCTGCACCCCAGCTCCTA
This sequence comes from Chirona hameri, assembly GCA_036785665.1. Lineage (NCBI taxonomy): Eukaryota > Metazoa > Arthropoda > Thecostraca > Balanomorpha > Balanidae > Chirona > Chirona hameri. The sequence continues at coordinate 26,605 of JAXIVJ010013535.1, read as the reverse complement.
CAGTCATACCATGACAAACCTGCGATATTTAGCTGCACCCCAGCTCCGACAGTCATACAATGATAACCCTGCGATATTTAGCTGCACCCCAGCTCCTACAGTCATACAATGACAACCCTGCGATATTTAGCTGCACCCCAGCTCCTACAGTCATACCATGACAAACCTGCGATATTTAGCTGCACCCCAGCTCCGACAGTCATACAATGATAACCCTGCGATATTTAGCTGCACCCCAGCTCCTACAGTCATACCATGACAACCCTGCGATATTTAGCTGCCGTGCGGTGGGCTATGAGCGAGGAACACATTTCCACTGCGGCGCACTTCGTCGCTGGGCATGGAGTTTGTCGGCCCTACACACCGATGTCTAATGAAAACCCTACATTTTTTCATCAGCACAGTTAACTGTAAAATAAAAATTTACCACTGCTTGGCGTCCTCTTGATCCTCGTCCTCCTCATCAGCGGCGTCCTCCTGATCCTCGTCCTCCTCATCAGCGGCGTCCTCCTGATCCTCGTCCTCCTCATCAGCGGCGTCCTCTTGATCCTCGTCCTCCTCATCAGCGGCGTCCTCCTGATCCTCGTCCTCCTCATCAGCGGCGTCCTCCTGATCCTCGTCCTCCTCATCAGCGGCGTCCTCCTGATCCTCGTCCTCCTCATAAGCGGCGTCCTCCTGATCCTCGTCCTCCTCATCAGCGGCGTCCTCCTGATCCTCGTCCTCCTCATCAGCGGCGTCCTCTTGATCCTCGTCCTCCTCATCAGCGGCGTCCTCTTGATCCTCGTCCTCCTCATCAGCGGCGTCCTCTTGATCCTCGTCCTCCTCATCAGCGGCGTCCTCTTGATCCTCGTCCTCCTCATCAGCGGCGTCCTCTTGATCCTCGTCCTCCTCATCAGCGGCGTCCTCTTGATCCTCGTCCTCCTCATCAGCGGCGTCCTCTTGATCCTCGTCCTCCTCATCAGCGGCGTCCTCTTGATCCTCGTCCTCCTCATCAGCGGCGTCCTCTTGATCCTCGTCCTCCTCATCAGCGGCGTCCTCCTCCTGGCTGATCTACTCGTCGGCGCCGGCGTCGGCGGTCGCCTCACCGCCTGGCCCTTGCTGAGGCATGCACTCCGCCGTTTTCGGCCGGGGAAGAGTGGTGCCGCCCACCGCACGCACGACTCCGTCACGGTGGCTGCGTGGTCCCGGCCCAGCCGGCGCAGCTCTGCGTCGTCCAGCGCCTATGGCGGCCTCAGTGCCCGTCATTGGCTGATCGCCGGCCGCCATCTTGTCCACTGGGTCGACTGCGTAGGCAAGCTCATAAAACAGCATATAACTGTCCCTGCACTTGATGGCGTGCTGCTGGATGAGCCGGACGTGGCTGTCATACTCGTGCCACTGGCCCGAGTACGGGTGCCGACAGAAGGCGGTGTAGTGACCTGACTGAACAGTGCCAGAGTGGTTGGTCACAACGTACAGGTTGTACGTGCAGGACCCCTCTTCGGCCGAGTAGGCAGAGAGGTCCAGTCCGCTGACGTGGAATTCGACAATGCAGCTGAGCTTGTCGAGGAACTCCTCCGCGGGCGAGAAACGCTTCAGATGGACCACCAGGATGCGCGGGAACTTCTGGATGGAGAAGCTCTTCGTGCATTTTTGCCGCTTCTTGCACTTCGAGCATGTCGGCTTCTCGTCACTGTCGAGCATCTCTTCCTTGGTGAATAGATCAAAGCATGCCTGTAGGTGGACCTGTTTCGATTGGAAGGAGATGGGCAGACTAAGGTCCCAGAACGGGTCGAGGGTCACCGACGCGTGACGGCACACCGTGCCCCGCAGTGTCGACTTCAGGTGACCGACAAATATGTTGACCATCTTGGATTTGTACAGTTGTGAGATGGAGTTGGATGGAGTCGAGACGTCCCGTGCAGGCCTTCTAGCAGGTATTTGAGGAACTCCTGAGCGTCCTGTTGTCCATTGCCCGTGAATTGAGGCGCAAACCTCTGAACCAGGCATTTGAGTGGCACTGTCATCGGTGTTCGGTCTGGCACTCAGCTTCTCCACAGGCCTTGTATCAAGCTGGCAAACGCCTGGATGGGAATGCCGTTCGTCCTGTAGCTGGTGGTCTTTAGGTCAGTCTTGTACTCCTCGCGCAAAATGTAGTGGTGGAGAGGGCGAGTGTTGCTGAGGGTCTGCACCACCGCGTTCATGTAGCAAGAGTTGCCGATGTTGCGAAGACCGATGAGTCCGCCATCGCTGTCCCGCTCGGCGTGCCGGGCTGCTGCGTCAGCGCTGTCCGCGAGACAGGAGCTCACTGTGCGTGGACGAGCGGAGGTGGCGACCAGCTCAAGTGGGCAGCTTCCGTCAGCGCTGTCCGCGAGACAGGAGCTCGCTGTGCGCGGGCGAGCGGGAGTGGTGACCAGCTCGGGCGGGCAGCCTCTGTCTGCGCTAGCCCCAGGAGCTACGGTGGCCGCCGACCCCCATGAGGAGCGAGGTGGCGTTACCGCGCACCACCGCCAGGGACACCCGCTGGAAAATGTATTCCATTTCGCGCTTGTCGCCAGTCTCGCGTGCGATTCGCCGGCCAAGTTCCTTCAAGAAAGAAGTGTTGATTGGCCAAGCAAACCGCACGTTTCGACGGCGATGGGCTGCAACTTGAAACGTCGTCCAAGTTCCGCGTATCGGCGCTGTTTGCGGTTTTCAGCGGCTTGGGCGGCAGCTCCTACCTGGGTAGCTGACTTGTGAATGATGTAGCCGTCGTAGGTGTCAACACAAGTGCTGTCCCAGATAAGGCATTTCCCTTCGGTGAACGGGAAGGTGGTCATACCATCTGGCCGTCTGCCGTCTCCCCGGTCCAGTCCTGCCGGCTCGAGTATGGATGGCATGCCAGCGATGTGAAGTGCGCGTTTGATGGTGTCGTTCAGCGCGGCGTGCCGTGGCAGCCGGCCGGCGCTCAGCTGGCAGGACAGCGCGTGCAGGCCCCACATATCAACGGTGGCTCCGCAGCGGCAGCGGTGCAGCGCGCATACTGGAGCGCCGACTCGCAGGGCGACGGCCGTGCGCAAGGTTTCGCGGTCCAGCAGCGTGCCGAGGCTGGCGAACAGCAGCACGTTTAGCCATGCGCCGGAGCGCGGCTGAGCTGCCGCGCGGAGCCCGGCCCTCTCGGTGTCGTCGGAGCTAGCGTCGAGCAGCCGGCTGGCCACGACGGTTGCTGCAGAGCGGTCCCATGCGCGCTGCTGACTGCTGCAACTCCTGAGGAGGTTCGATGCCGGTTTTTTCCAGCCACTGTTGCAGGAGAGGTGTCCAAAGCTGGCGGAAGCTTGCTTCTGCGTGCGGGTTGACGCCTGTTGCTAGAGAGGCAGAGGATCTTAGTGAGGCCAGATAGGCCGCGGAAGAGCTAGATCGGATACCATCCGGATCCCGAGACCACCGAGGCTCACCGGCAGAGTCGCCTGTCGCCAGGAGTCACCATGCAGTGCCACGTTGGTGATGTTGGTGGCACCACGACGAACTGTCTCGTATATTCTGGAGAGAGCTGCTGGGCGGCGGTGTGCTGGGGCGCTGCGGAGCAGGTACAGCAGCCGCGGTGCAGGGACATAGTTTTTTTAGGAGGAAAAAAGCCTGATGTGCTTCTTCGAGTCCCTGCACGCGGCTCACGAGCTTGTTCACCATCTAAGCGCCACTCAGCAGCTGCGCTCTCACTTGGGCATCACAGATTGGCGCACCCAGCAGCTGCATGTTGTCAACCTGAACCTCCCGTACGTCGGGAAGCAGCATCTGCAGCGTGCTTAAGGCGTCGGACCGCCAAGAGGGCGCGTCAGATCCCATCAGGATAGCCTCACACTTGTTGCTGTTGATCTCCAGCCCCCTCTCCATCGGTTGGTTCTTGATGCGCTGGATGTTGCTGGCGACTTGCTCGAGAGGTCCGCTAACAGTGGCATCATCGAGGTACCAGACGTTGAGCTCAGTGTTGGTCTCAGTCGAGACGTCGTCAATGGCCAGAGAGAACAGCAGCGAGCTGAGAGGGTCCCCTTGCTGAATTCCTGTACGTGACCAGATCTTCGAGTCGCCGATGTACAGCGGAGAGGCGCTACAGTACGCCTGCCATACCAGCGGGTAAATGGAGGGTAGCCGAGCACGAGCGGTCTCGAGCATGTTGTCGCGCCGCACGGAGTTGAAAGCGTTTCTGACGTCAAGTTTGACAATGATTGTGGGCTGGGAGGAATTGGCTGCGTCAGTGACGAACGCTCGGACTGCATGGACGGCGGCCTCACATCCGCCGCGCGTGGCGACTCCGAGCTGTGCGGGCCGCAGCTCCGCTTCAATGCGAGATGATACGCTGGCGACGGCGACCTTGGCCGCAAACGCTGCCAATGGCGATAAGCCGCAGGCCTCCTCCCTTTTTGCGCAGCGCTATCAGAGACGCGCCGTAGAAAGCTTGGACCGCGAAGTCTGATATCTGTCTGCTGAGGGCGAGATTCGTCAGACCAGTCCGTGCGGTTAGCAGGCGCGCCCCAGCCTCTGACACGGATCGTGCCACCAGCGAGCACAGGTGACCTGGCCGGACGCCGTCCAGGCCGGCGCTCGAGCTGGGCGGGAAGGAGTTGATGGCGCGCAGGATGTCAGCTTCGGTCGCGATGAGCGTCGCTGCGTCTTCTGCTGGCGGGTGGAAGTCGCACAAGTTTGAAGGCGGCTCGGGATGCTTGTCGCTGATGCGCGCGACCACTTCGTTGGAAGGACTCGCGAAGGAGTCATCGGACGTGAGGACTCGTAGTGCCCCGCGCACATCACCGGCAGCCAGCTTGGATGACACTCGTCGAGAAACATCCCTTGCAGCACCATCGTTGGTGCAGCGAGCAGTGTCACGCTTGGAGGGCTCGATATTTGTGATTTCACCGTTATCCTCGAGAGTGGCGATGTTGTGACGGATTTCCGAAGCAAGGGACTTTCTGTGAGACTTGTCTCTGCGCGATTCAGGCACTCGGAGAACAGCGGATGCGAAGCCCAGGAGGGATTTACAGGCCTCCGGCGTCCCATCCGATACCACTGCCGTCACGCGCTGCAAAGGGCACCTGCGACAGCGATTCGTGCAGCTCTTGGTATTCGAGGAAGCACCCGACCGTCGCGCTTGAGGTCCGCTACGTAATCGGCTAAGTCAGGTGTGTCCGATGGGTTGACGGGATCCCTCAGGTTTGGGCAGCGCTCACCGAAGCGGCAGCTGGTGCAACGTCGGCCGTGCTTAACACAGCTGCACGCGGTGCAGGGCTTTGTGACGCATTTGCAGTATCTGGCAGCTGATTGAGAGTGAGACGAGAATCGTCAGCACTGTCTTGTCGTATATGGAAATGATTGGAGTTGATTGCCGTCTATGTCATTGACATCATTTAGCGTAACACAATTATACATTCAATCACTAGATTGATTATTGCGTGCACGCAAGCGTGATTCTCTGAAGAGTTAAGCCTTCTCCATGACTGCTGTACCCAAACAGTAAGAACTGAGAACAAAAAATCACCCTCCCATAGCTGCATGAACTTAACCCTATTTGTAACAGGGGGAGGGGGCGGATTCCGCCCCCCCCCCCTCATGTTTTTCGCAGATATCTCCAGAACGGCTGGGAACAGGCCCATTCAATTTTGGGACTTTTCATAGAATTGAATACCGCATTTGGAGTCAAAATTTTGAGTTCTTAACCTGAATAGAGGCGGTTCCAGGGTACAGTTTTGGGTGGGTTCGGAGGCGATATTTGGCGATAATACGGAAATGCGATCTTCACGGTTTCTTCCTAACTGCCTCAAGTATGAAGGAGTTACATCGGTTCACGGTGATTGCAACAAGTGAAAATTAGTTGATGTTAATGAAATATCATACAAATTCCATGGCAGAGGCGGTTTCAGGGTCTTGAAAAGGGGGGGGGGTTCCAGGAAGTATTCAATGCTTGGCGGGAAGCAAATAGAGCAATGTAAGGGGCATTTATAGTTATCAAGATGTAAAAGATAGCTTCTGCTTCCATTATTTGCATAATTTATTACATATAGAGTTTCAGTGGCGTGTTCAGGCACATGAAAAGGGGGTGACTGGCTTGGTGATGACGATATGCCAGCGATAACGGCGCAATAGACGGTTAGCTTATAATGATATATGCACATATGAGGCCAGAAAAGGGAATAAAGTCAGTTTTTTGCAGAGGCGCGCTCAGGAATGGAAGAAAGGGGGTCATATTATTGCAAGGAAACTAAGAGGAATGGGCGTACAATGACATAACATACTGTGGTTTTCGGATGAAACACGCACTACAGGCTACTCTACGAACGATTATAAAATAGTAGGCGAGTCCAGGTAGGGTAAAAGGGGAGTAAGCAATGTTAATTGAAGTTGTAAGTGAAATAGTCACTGTTGACTAGTTAGTATCATAATAGCGGATAATATACTTATCAAAAGGTATTGAGCCGCCCCAGTTTGGATCCTGGAAACACCTATGATGAAGTACAACATGCAAAAGGAACTATCTACGATCAGTAGCATATTTATAGTGCTGGGTAGCAACTTGTCTGCGGTTAATATTTTTTTCAATTTTACCCCCCTTTTTCACTAACCTGGTACCGCCTATGGCAAAAATAAGATTTTTAACCGTTTTTATAATGTCACAATCACATACCATTTCATTTATTTAAAAAAACACATCAAAAAGTTGTTTTATTACGCATTTACTTCACCCCCATATTGAGTGACCTGCACACGCCTATGATTTTTGATTTTTCAAACGCCACTATCATATATCAATTTCCAATTCAATCTCTATCGATTTGTATTAATTGTGTTAAAATCGGTCGATAAACATGAAAGCTATGTTGGATCAAAAATACCACTACAATTTGTGGTTTTTGCCCCCTGTTGCCCCCCTATCAAAAATTTAGATTTTTTTTATTATTTAGAAATGTAGATCGTGTTGAGGGGAACCAAAAACCATTTCATTTTTTAAAATCAGACGGGTAGATCTCGAGATCTCCGGGGGGCGGAATCCGCCCCCCCCCCCCCCCCTGTTACAAATAGGGGTAGCCAGGAGCCTGTTACAAATAGGGTTAACCAAGTGAACTTGGCGTTGTTATTTGATGACTACCAGATCAGTTTTACTTGGGATAACTTTAAGCCGATTTCAGTGCCGATTTCTGTTGCCTTAGTTGTGTAATATTTGTTGACCTCAATTCGTTTCAGATCAAGCTCATCGTGTGGTAGTTCGTATTTGTTTATTTTTTTTTATTTTCTTTCAACAGTCACACTCCATTGACAGGCGAAGTCAAAAAGATAAAAGGCAGAGTGAGAGGCAGAATGAGAGACGGATAACGCAGAAACACAACACATATATCACAGCCTAAAGTAGTTATACAAGTAGAAGAGGAATGACATGATGAACGAAGTGATGATGACTATACGGTTAAAAAGTACCTGATCACTTGAGCTCTAAAAACGCCAAAACTATCATGAAAGATGTCTGCGTTCAAATGGCTGGCCAATAAAACATTCATGGCTTTAGGGATCCTGCATGTATTTGTATTTGATTGTATTTGTATTTGATTTTCTTAGTCTTCACATTTTTCTTCTCAAAAACGCCCTAAAGACTAGCAGAACTTCTCTCGGGCAGGTCTCCCCTCCCTCATATCTTCCGTTCATTTAGCACATTCGGTATGTCTCAGAAAGCTGCACATCATATCTGCGTTACTGCCGGCCTTATGTTTGCTTTATAATTCAGCATCGCACAAGATTAGCGCTAATCTATGTAGTGCTACAGTTGAGTTTGAACTCGGCTCCTGCTGCCTTCTGCTGCTGCGTATTACATTAGACATAGACATAGTAATGCAGAGTAAAGGACTGTATGATTTCGCACGGATAACGCAGGAATCATCTAAGAAAGGCTGGCTGATCGCCTGTGTGCATTAATGCTTGCGTGTTACACTCAGTATCCATCAGAGCCAGGCGACTGCCATCGCGAATACCTACGTCCTTTAAGATGTGATTTACAGTTGATTTACACCACCCACGTCGTAAATTGGAAATATATGCAACGGCCATTGGCAGTTTTGGTCGTATAGATTCCATTATATCTAGCAAAGGCTACCATGTGAATTACTCAGTGTGCATGTCAATCGCATCAATTATTGATACCCGAGGCCCGGGTCGGCCGGCCGCGCGTGGCGGCGGCTGGGAGGAGCGTGAGGACGTGAACGCTCTGATCGTGAACACTCTTAACCAGTGCTTGTCGGGGCTGAACCTCTCAGCAGCTGATATAGATCGTGCGCATCGTCTGCCAGGCCCCAACAATCGTGTGATTGTTCGTTTCCTGCGTTCGGGGCAGGGCAGTATTCGCGAACAAGTGATGACGCGACGTCTTGAGCTGCGCGGCAGGGATCTCTTCGTGAACGAGTCGCTGACGAAGCTTCGGAGCCTGATCTTCCGGTCCCTTCTGGCCGCCAAGCGCGACAAGAAGTTATACACTGTGTATTCGCGCGGCGGTCAAGTCTACTTCAAGGAGAAGCAGCACGGTGTGGGGATGAGAGTTGACTCACTGCAGCGAGTGCGACAGCTGGGGTACACCGTGAGCGAGCGCTGAGGTTTACCGAGTGCCACGTTCTCTGGGAGACTCGAGTGGTGACGGTCTCAGTGATGACCGACTCGGCATACCGTCACAGCTGCTTCTGGCCGAGGTGAGACTTGAGCTGAGCCAGTTTTTCTTCTATGGAGCACCGACTGCTTTCCGAGGTAAAGTTGCGAGCTTCATGACAACTGTGTTCTGAGTTTGAGTTATCGCGTTATCTTCAGTAACATATTGTTTAAGTTTTGCTTTGCTAGTAACTGCTTGTGATGTCCTGGTGCAGCTAGAGTGCACTTACCATCGTCAGACTGTTGATTGTGTTATTTGCTGTGTTTGAGCCTATCACGATATTGAGTGATCACTGTTGATTGCACCCGCGTATAATTGTTTTGTTGAAGCTTGCAGATAGCATGTATATTATATATTGTCGTGGCTTGGCTCAGAAGGCGTCTTCGTCTTTAAGTTTAGAGGTCCCGTGATCTGGTGGTGCACACTTCCTGATACTACTTCCTGTTACACTAGATATAGATAGCGTTCGTTGCTTAGTCACTGTCGGCACGAGTATTGCGTAAGCTGTTCCGATTGTATTTTTCACTACGTTTCCGAAAATTAGCATTTATAGATGTTGCAGGCTCCGCGTACCTGTTTTTCTTTCTTTGCCATAACGTTTGGTTCGTCTTTTTTGTTTTACATAACTGCACAGACCCACTCACAGGTGCACCCTCTCGCACACGCACAGACATCTCTCGCACAACGCACGCACAGGAATATACGCACGCACACATGTGCACGTGCACGCGCACGCGCACAGGCACAAGCACACGCACACACGGCGTCAGGCACGAGCTCACAACATTCCTGCCTTCAATCTGCTTGTATACATGTTTTCCATTTCCAGGTGTGAACGAGGTTCACACAGTTTAGTTCGAAATGACTGAGTTAACATTAACATCAATGAACTGTAGAGGCCTGGGTGATTTAAAGAAGCGTAGAGACGTTTTGCATTTCATGAAAAACCAAAGCTATGATATTTTGTTTCTTCAAGATACCCATCTTACTAAAGAGTCGATTCCTTATTTTAACAGCTTGTGGAAAGGGAAAAGTTACCACTCATGCTACACGAGTCGCAGTCGAGGGGTATGCATCATGATTAAGAATAGCCTACAGCATGAACTCATTAAAGTTAAACACTCCGACTGCGGAAATTTCATTATCGTTGTATGCAAATTAGGTACACAAACCTACTTAATGGCTAACATCTATGGTCCTAATGACGACGATCCCAATTTCTACCGCACCCTTGCCAATCATTTGGAGTCATTTCAAACCGATCATACGATTATAGGAGGAGATTTTAATTTTGTAATCGACCCTAAAGTTGATTCATTCAATTACGTTCGTGAGTATAATATAAATGCAAAGCAAGTTTTCTTGAATTTCACAAATGATAACACGTTAGCAGACATATGGAGAGTACAAAATCCGAATAGGTTAGAATACACTTGGTCGAGAAATAATCCTCTAAAATGCGGTAGATTAGACATGCTTTTCGTAAACGCTCAACTTATATCATCTGTGTGCGACGTGATAATCAAACCAGGATATAGGACAGACCATAGCCTAGTGGTAATGACAATGAATGTAGGAGAAGTAGAAAAAGGTCCTGGAATTTGGAAGATGAATGAATCCGTTCTGCGAGATTCCGAGTATATAAACCTTATAGATATGACCATAAAAAGCACCGTCTTTCAATATGCAATTCCCTTGTACAATGAGGAATACGTAAATAACGCTAGTAATTATCCTGATATACAATTAACAATCGAAGACGGCCTGTTCTACGAAACACTTATCATGCTTATTAGAGGTGAGACTGTGAAATACTGTAAGAGAAAGGCTCGCAATCGACGAATGAAAGAAAAAGAACTACTCAATAAAATACAATCAGCATATACCTTATTTACTAACGACACATGTGATGTAAATGAGCAATTTCTACACATAGCTAAGGAAGAATTAGAAGAACATAGGAGACCATACATAGAGGGCTTAATTGTACGGTCAAGAACTCAATGGCATGAGGAAGGAGAAAAAAGTTCAAAATATTTTCTATCATTGGAGAAAAGAAACGCATCTAGAAAATCCATACAGTACATACAAAACGAAGGCCAAACAATCACAAGATCAAACGCGATTCTGTCACTTTTTACTCAGACATTTCAGGATAAATATTCTGTACCGCAGGTAATCGAGCCTGACTCAATCTTCATCCGGAGTAACGTCAGAGAAACATTGAATGAAAGCGAAAAATATGCGTTAGATACAGATGTAACCCTTCAGGAACTAACTTCAGCACTGCAGGGCATGAAAAAGGGCAAAACTCCTGGCAGTAATGGGTTTACTGTAGACTTCTTTCGATGCTTTTGGAAACAGTTGGGCGTATTCTTACACCGAGCATACATATTCACTTCGTTACAAGGAGTAGCACTGCCAACACATCTAGAAAGCTTAATAACTTTAATACCAAAAGCAGGACGACCAGGCTACTCACTCAAAGGATGGCGTCCAATATCCCTTCTGAATGTCGATTACAAAATTATTTCAACTGCCATCGCCAACAGGTTTAAGAAAGTTGTTAATCGGATTATTAGTCCATCGCAATCAGCCTACATCAAGGGGAGATATATCGGTGAGAATAGTCGACTTGTGTATGATGTGATATCACACGTGAATCAACATGATAAATCAGGTTTAATTATGGCAGCTGATTTTGAAGCAGCTTTTGAGACTGTGTCGTGGCCATACGTGAGAGCAGTTCTAAAAGAAATGAATTTTGGAAACAAATTTATCGAGATTATCAATACAATGTACTTAAGCCAACATAACTTCGCTCGCATTCTCCTGAATGGCTTTTTAGGTGAAAAAATACATATGCATAGAGGAATAAGACAGGGTGACCCAGTTTCTGGATACTTATTCAACATATCCGTAGAGATACTGGCAAATCAAATAACAAATTCCGATAAATTAACTGGTATTCAATTTGGTATCAATACAGAAGTTCGCATCAGCCAATATGCGGACGACACCATTTTGTTTCTAGACGGCTCTGAACGCTCTATTAATGGGGTAACCGAGGAGCTCTCAGAATTTTCCTCACAATCAGGACTGAAGCTCAATTGGGAAAAAACATCATGTTTGCCACTTGGTTTGCTGAGTCAACCACAAAGTTCGGAAAACAGTTCAGTAGATAAGCTCAAATGGGTAAGCGAAATTAAAATTCTAGGAATTATATTCTTCTTCGAAAATAAATGGAAAACATTAAAGCGTATCCTCCAGTAATTATTTTTGCGCACGTGCTCGCTCGTGTCCTGACGCCAAACACCCATAATCACAACCACAAGCACAACACAGACATACACACGTAAACATTTACATACACGCACACAACACGCACATGCACACACTACTACTACACTACTACACACACACACACGCACGCGCACGGGCACACACACATACGCACGCGCGCGCGCGCACACGCACAAGCCTCTTTTGTACATGTACTTGACTGCTGTGGGGTGAGTTGATTATGTTTAGGCTTATTTAGGTGAGTTGATTATGTTTAGTTTAGGCAGGCTGCTTTGGTGCGAGTCGGAGGGATGAAGCCGCGAACCGTAGAGAGACGGTGCAGTGCTGTGTCACGACTGTGTGCAGTGCGGTTTGTGTTGGTCTGTGTGTGTGTGTTGATTTAGATATGTGGGCATTGAATAAACTATCCCTTTGGTGGGACAAACAGAAAAAAAAAAAATCGCATCAATTAGGTATGTTGTTTTGTCAGATTGTATGTACCATTTTGTAGGTTAGTGTTTACAGAATACAGCTATAACCTTCAAACGATCCAGTCGTATTTAAAGCAAGAAATGCGCTTCTTTGTAATCAACAATTTCGGTTTTTGTTTCAAACGAGTTCAGTGTTGCGAGCAAGCTCGATCTAAAAGTAAAATGTAATTTGAATATGCAAATAGCACCGTTACACGATCTTATTGCATCCCAAATTAATTAATCGATCATAATTTCCACGAAATCTCATTGTGCAACGAACATCTTCCACGATCCCCAAAGCGTCGTGATGCCCCGTGCACCTTACCTATGACCGTGAGGTTGACGAGGGCGTAGCGGGTGCGGGAGTACTGGAAGTCGATGCGGCAGCGGTACTGGGCGCTGTCAGAGCGTTCGCTCGGCTGTAGTGTGAGCACGGACGGGCGCCGCTCGGGCACCAGGTCGGCCCGGCCCGAGAACACGGTCCGGTTCGACCAGCGGCGGCGGGACTCCTCCCGGTTCCTCAGGTCATAACTGAAACGAGAGAGGTCCAGACAGTTAGCGAAACGGCCCGACAAGCCACCGGATGAGACGGAGACAGAAATCAGCGGGATGAAAGTGAGAAATCCCTCGGGAAGGCAGCGCTCCAGCTAAAAACGTATCCTAGAGTTTGTGTCCGTTATGGTTACGAAATGCATAATGTCTAAAGGCGGCCGCACACTACGCATTCGTCGCCCGATATCACTGCGAAATTCCGCCTCGGAAAATCGCGGCGATACCGCTGTATATCGGCCTTGTTCCGGCGGATTCGGCGCTGTCTGCTCGCGAGATTCCGCCCCGCCGAACTACAGCATGTCGCAACTTGTGCCTACAGCCTGTCCCCAGCAGGGTAATAGAACAACGGGTAGAACAGTAAGGAATTTAACGCCCAAATTAATGAGACAAGATATCATTTTTCTGGTACTTGTTTTGTCTATTATAAATTGACAGTATTGTTTTTTATCAATAACTTGTATTTCCATAGATTATATCTTCATTTAGTTAATTTAATTTCACCAAATACACGACGTAGTAGTCGAAGTAGTGTATATTTCAGTACCTGTAGTGCAACTGTAGTGGATTTGGAAGCGGTCACGAAAACTCAACTATAACGCGCGAAATACATTCGTTTTGCTTTTGTTTTGAGATATAAAAATACATGATGAGCCATCCATGATCCTGCGGTAGGCACGTTGGTAGGTGGTCACCTACCTAAATCCTAAATAAAGTAGTTTGTGGGGATGTTGTGACTATTTCTTGTGAAACACATAATAACGAGATCATAGCTTTGATATTGTTAAATACTGCTGAATGTTTTGATTGAATGGCTTTCTTAGGCCAGGCCCAATGCTAGCAATGCTTCTGGTGCAGGCTCAGGCTCTGACCGTGCCATCCTATCGAAGTTCCAGGTCATTGATAGACTGAAGTGGCTAAGTTTTACATTTAAATTTCCTTATGTCTGGGGGTGGGCCACTTCGGTTTTAATTGCACCTGGCTGTTGCTTAATGCAGCCTTTTTGGTTAAATTGTAATCAATTTGAAATAATGATAGTAGATGGTTAACCCGTTCACCCGTTAACCCGTTGACACATACCTTTGTTTTTGGTAGACAGCTTGACCCGTTTACCTGTTGTTACTGGTCCGTCGACCCACAAATATTTACCCCGTTAACCCATCATAGCTCAATTCAGAAGCGTTTTGTCCCAACCTCTTAGAAATAAGGCGCCTTGAGTTCCCGTTTTGATGTTTGTAACATATTGAAGACAGTCTTACAGCTTTGCTCCGGGATTCTTTGTGCTACTTAGAGATCATCTCCCATCAGTGAATGTTATTGTTTATTAATTCATACATCATTTATTAATATTATGCTTTGGAGATGAAATAGATCAATACTATGTTAGTACATCTTGAACATAAAGTTACATTCATTATCGAATATTTAAATTAAAATTAAAGGTACCAACATATCATATTACAATATTGTGGAAACACTGAAGAAAAAAATGGTTTGACCTAATAATGGCTAATGAGATATTGGCTTTGACCCAGTGATGACGCACATTTATAAGGTCACTGAAGGATATGGAAGGTCAATAATTGTCATGAAATGTGCCAAAATCAGACGGTTCGGCCGCCAAAAGCGATTAAACTACTTTGCTGTGGCGGCACACACAGCACACTATATATGATTGGAGCTACATGACCTATTTACCTAGCTTGGCTTCTGTGACATCACAGGTCACCAATTAGAGGTCAATCAAGGAGGTGTGAGATGAGAAAAACCGGCATAACGCATGATGTGTGAATCATGACTATCTATGCATTGGGTCCAACGCAAAAATACTTGGTGCCTCTGGGATTCGAACCCACGGTCGGCAATGGGCGTTACGACATTGGTTAACCCCCAAGCCCATTTGGCCACTTTTCGCTTAGAAAATCGAACAATGGTAAATAAAAAGATTGTAGCCAAGGCTTGTAGCTATATTTTCCAGAAGTCGGATTTAAAATATGTTCCATAGGTTACGAGCCAGCCTCGTCTGAAAATCATCGATTTAACATGGGAACCCTATGGTGTAGTAGATTTTTAACGCCCAAGCACCCGAGTGCTGCCAACTGCTACTGGTGGGGGCTGGTCCCCAGGTAAATTAATGATGGCCATTTTTCGAAGAAGATGTAAGTTTAGAACCACGAAACTTTTACATAATAAATTGCACAGCGGCAAGAGCATGATGTGCACAATTCGTACCTCTGTCTTGCAAAGATTCGCCACTGTTAGCCTGATGAATTGTGTTGTCCGCGGCTCCGCGGCGTTCAGTTGCGGAAAAAAGCTCGTTCGAATCAGATTTTTTCCGCCTGTCCGCAGATGGCCGGCCAACGACATTCGTCCGCGATTTTTGACGTTTCGGCTGACGCGAAGGCGAAAAGTCGCTAAGGATGCGCGGAAAGTCGTAGCGATATCGCGACCTCCGCGCGCCGAATGGCCTAGTGTGCGGCCGCCTTTAAGAGGTCTTTTCCTCGGTCAATATTGGCCAAGAACCAGCGCGTTTGTGTTGAACAAACGGATGATTCGACATTTAGTAGCAGCAAGTGCTAACAAAAACCTAGTTGTGCAGTGTGTGCTGGCGTGCTAGGAAGAGATCTGTCATATGCCACTCAAAGCGCGTGGAGAAGCGTCAAAACAATCAGCATCACGATATATGCAAAACATTGTAGATATAACCAGTAAGGCGCCGTAGTTGGCGATGAACGAGCGAGCGCGAACGAAATGTATGGTGAATTTCAACTCGATCGGGAAAGTAGTTCCTGAGATACAAAAAAAAGTGAGCACGTGCGCACGTGCAGAGGCACCCCACCCCTGACTTGTGGGAAAGTGGCCGCTAAGAGGTCCCTAACCACACACGCAATTTGAACACAATCGGCTCGGCCGTTCCTGAGATATATAATAGGGGTGAGCACGTGCGCACGTGCAGAGGCACCACTGACCTGTGGAAAGGCGGCGGCTGAGAGGTCCATATCCCTAACCACACACCAAATTTGAACACAATCGGCTCAGCCGTTCCTGAGATATAGAATAGGGGTGTGCACGTGCGCACGTGCAGAGGCACCCCTCCTGACTTGTGGGAAAGTGGCGGCCGAGGGATCCCTAACCACACACCAAATTTGCACATAATCTGCCCAGCCGTTGCGAAGTTTTTGCGAGAAAACACTTTTCAACATCCCCTCACGCGGCACGCGCCACGTGCAGTGGTAGTTATTCACGTGAGTCGGCTCTGGTCTCAAAGAGGGTAGGGTGGATGGGACTACTCAGCAAAGAAGCCCGCTTGTCAATCGGACGAGCGGTTGCAGAGATATGATCTTCTCAAAAGCGTCGCCACGGGCCGAGCC
Source organism: Chirona hameri (assembly GCA_036785665.1). Taxonomy (NCBI): domain Eukaryota; kingdom Metazoa; phylum Arthropoda; class Thecostraca; order Balanomorpha; family Balanidae; genus Chirona; species Chirona hameri. The sequence continues at coordinate 10,298 of JAXIVJ010013535.1, read as the reverse complement.
GGGTTGGGCCGAGTTGGGCCGGGTGGGGCCGAGTTGGGCCGCTCATATTCAGATTTGTCCCATTCACCACGGAAGGACGAGCGAGCGCAATCAGGATTGAGCAATCCGCAATGCATGATTTCGAAACTACGTCCATGCGTGGAGTTTTTCCAATAAAATGTTGATGGGATCGATACAAATGAAAATTTTAAAGAATAGGTCACCTTTAATGTTTTGTTTTTTTAAAACTGAGATAGTAGATTTGTACAGCAGATCGAGAAATAGGTTATGGTGAAAGAATTACCTCGCTATTAGGGATGTAAAATTATGGATCACGGAGCCAGCCCAAATTCAGGACTGGCGGGCCTGAAGTCTGAACTCAGGCTTACTGGTGTCATGCCGGGCTCAGCACAAGTTCAGGGGTTAAAATATTGTTTAATGTATAATGAAGTAGACATGCAGATTGCTGGCTGCCGGGCCTGGCGGGTGCTGCCACATGTGCCGGGCTTGATGCCGGTGCCAACTCATTTATGAGCGGTGGCGGTGGCGGTGCCGGTTCCCGTTTTGGGAGAAATGTTTGCATCTCTACTCGCTACGCTAAGTAATTTCGACACAAGACTAGTGGGGCCCCTTTTAGAAGACTCTGTTTCGGGGCGGTTTCGGGGCACGGGGCAGTCTTTCGTGCCAGAAACCGTTCCGAAACTTCTTCTTCTAAAAGGGGCCCACTAGTCCTCTGTCAAAATTGCCTAGCATAGCGAGGTAATTATTTCACCACAACCCATTTTTCGATCTGCTCTACAAATCTGCTATCTAAGATCAAAAACCCATTAAAAGTGACCCATTCATTCTCTTTACCGCCAGGAAACCTTTGAATCTGACCGAAGTTGATGGGGCACAACACAACGTTGGTGTGACAGTCGTCATTTTAATAATAAACTCCTCCCGTGATCACGTCAGTAGGTCGGTGGTAAAGTGAAACCGGAAAGGAAACGCGGGACCGACCAGTGACGTCAGTGACTATCATATCAAAGCTGTACGCATATGAGTGTCAGGGCGAGTCCTGCCTCTTCGCGACAGCATCGCACTGAACCAATCTGCTGCCCTGCAGCGACAACATCCTCTTCCAGCCCTGGCGACCCTGGACCTGGCGACAACATCCTATTCCAACTGTGTCGGCGATCATCACGTCCCCTCGTGATAAGACGGCGATCACGTCTCCTCGTGCTAAGTCGGTGATCATCACGTCCCTTCGTGATAAGTCGGCGATCATCACGTCCCCTCGTGATAAGTCGGCGATCATCACGTCCCCTCGTGATAAGTCGGCGATCATCACGTCCCCTCGTGATAAGTCGGCGATCATCACGTCCCCTAGTGATAAGTCGGCGATAATCACGTCCCCTCGTGATAAGTCGGCGATCATCACGTCCCCTCGTGATAAGTAGGCGATCATCACGTCTCCTAGTGATAAGTTGGCGATCATCACGTTCCCTCGTGATAAGTCGGCGATCATCACGTCCCCTCGTGATAAGTCGGCGATCACGTCCCCTCGTGATAAGTCGGCGATCATCACGTCCCCTCGTGATAAGTCGGCGATCATCACGTCCCCTCGTGATAAGTCGGCGATCATCACGTCCCCTCGTGATAAGTCGGCGATCACGTCCCCTCGTGATAAGTCGGCGATCACGTCCCCTCGTGATAAGTCGGCGATCATCACGTCCCCTCGTGATAAGTCGGCGATCACGTCCCCTCGTGATAAATCGGCGATCATCACGTCCCCTCGTGATAAGTCGGCGATCATCACGTCCCCTCGTGATAAGTCGGCGATCCCTATTATCCCTATTATCCCTATTAGATGTGCCCGCGCCACCTCCGCGGGCACATCTGTCCTCGAGTTGCCCAGTTTTCGGCTGGCGGCCGCGCGGCGGCTCTTCCCGTACAGAGCCGCTGCGTCCTGGAATAGGCTGCCGCGACATGTAACCGGCTCTGTCTCGCGATCGCAGCTATTGCAGCGCCTTCCGAGCTGAACATGTCGAGGATTATTGTCATGTACTTCATTCGCAAGTAATGTAATTTGTGTTAGTGTCATGCTGGAGTTCTTCATGTTCGTGATTCATGTTTTGACTGGGCTGTAATAGCCACTAGTGGAAACGCCCTAATACATACATACATACATACACACATACATATTATCTCTGATCCCGGCGACGGCGGCCAACACGCTCCTCCTATCTTCGCTCGCCGCGCGCCGCCTCCACCGGCTCTGCCCTGCAGACGCCGCTGTATTTTCGCAGACTGTTTGTCTACTCTATCGAGCGTGGCGAGCGGCCGGCAAGCGGCCCCCACGGCGAATGTTTTGCCCACTCCAACTTGATGCAACGGCGTGAAATAAAACGGCGACAACGACGGCGAAACGTCATTTCCTGTCACCTCCTACCAGTCTGCTGGCCTGACGGGCTGCCACCTGCCACCAGTCTGCTGGTCTGACGGGCTGCAACCTGCCACCAGTCTGCTGGTCTGACGGGCTGCAACCTGCCACCAGTCTGCTGGTCTGACGGGCTGCAACCTGCCACCAGTCTGCTGGCATGACGGGCTGACTATATATTCTGACCGACTCCAATTATTGTCTCCCCCCCCCCCCCCCCCCTCTTCCTTTCCTTTCCAGGCCAGCAGCAGGCTGGACTGCAGGCGCGTGCTGCCCAGTCGGGTCGCCCACCATCCTCTGATGACTGTCCAGATCATCAGAGGACGGCGTTTGAGTCGCGTGTCCCGCCGCCGCGTCCCGGCCAGTCATTAAGTCGGACCAGGAAGACATAATCTGACACGACACCTGTCACGTGACCCGGAGGTAGGCGGGAGGTCAGAGTCACGTGATCCAGAGGCAGAGTCACGTGACCCGGAGGCAGGCGGGAGGTCAGAGTCACGTGATCCAGAGGAAGGCGGGAGGTCAGAGTCACGTGATCCAGAGGCAGAGTCACGTGACCCGGAGGCAGGCGGGAGGTCAGAGTCACGTGACCCGGAGGCAGGCGGGAGGTTAGAGTCACGTGACCCAGAGGCAGAGTCACGTGACCCGGAGGCAGGCGGAAGGTCAGAGTCACGTGATCCAGAGGTAGAGTCACGTTACCCGGAGGCAGACGGGAGGTCAGAGTCACGTGACCCGGAGGCAGGCGGGAGGTTAGAGTCACGTGACCCGGAGGCAGAGTCACGTGACCCGGAGGAAGGCGGGAGGTCAGAGTCACGTGACCCGGAGGCAGGCGGGAGGTCAGAGTCACGTGACCCGGAGGCAGGCGGGAGGTCAGAGTCACGTGACCCGGAGGCAGGCGGGAGGTCAGAGTCACGTGACCCGGAGGCAGGTGGGAGGTTAGAGTCACGTGACCCAGAGGCAGAGTCACGTGACCCGGAAGCAGGCGGAAGGTCAGAGTCACGTGATCCAGAGGCAGAGTCACGTGACCCGGAGGCAGACGGGAGGTCAGAGTCACGTGACCCGGAGGCAGGCGGGAGGTTAGAGTCACGTGACCCGGAGGCAGAGTCACGTGACCCGGAGGAAGGCGGGAGGTCAGAGTCACGTGACCCGGAGGCAGGCGGGAGGTCAGAGTCGCGTGACCCGGAGGCAGGCGGGAGGTCAGAGTCACGTGACCCGGAGGTAGGCGGGCGGTCAGAGTCACGTGACCCGGGGCAGGCGGGCGGTCAGAGTCACGTGACCCGGAGGCAGGTGAGCGGTCAGGGTCACGTTACCAGGGGGCTGGCGGGATGTCAGTGTCACGTGGCCCGGAGGCAGGCGAGAGGTTAGAGTCACGTGACCCGGAGGCAGGCGGGAGGTTAGAGTCACGTGGCCCGGAGGCAGGCGAGAGGTTAGAGTCACGTGACCCGGAGGCAGGCGGGAGGTTAGAGTCACGTGACCCAGAGACAGGCGGGCGGTCAGAGTCACGTGACCCAGAGGCATGCGGGCTGCTAGTCACGTGACCCAGAGGTAGGCGGGCGGTCAGAGTCACGTGACCCGGAGGCAGGCGGGAGGTTAGAGTCACGTGACCCAGAGACAGGCGGGCGGTCAGAGTCACGTGACCCAGAGGCATGCGGGCTGCTAGAGTCACGTGACCCAGAGGTAGGCGGGTGGTCAGAGTCACGTGACCCGGAGGCAGGCGGGAGGTTAGAGTCACGTGACCTAGAGACAGGCGAGCGGTCCCGGGAACCTGCCCTGTCTGACTAAGCTGGTAACGAATGAAGCAAATGTGGAGATCAACGGTGTGTTGTCTCGTTCACCTGGGTCTGAGACCAGGTGGACACCTGCTCCTGCCATCACACTCGGTGTGTGGTCTCGTTCACCTGGTCTGAGATCAGGTGAGCACCTGCTCCTGCCATCACACTCGGTGTGTGGTCTCGTTCACCTGGTCTGAGATCAGGTGAACACTGCAGCTCCTGCCCTCACACTCGGTGTGTGGTCTCGTTCACCTGGTCTGAGATCAGGTGGACACTGCAGCTCCTGCCCTCACACTCGGTGTGATGGCAGAGACCAGTCAGAGACGCAGCTCCAGAGATGTCTTTACAGCCCGTCTAACATCGAATGGCCTCCCATGAGGGCGCTGTCCGGGAGGTCCACGACATAGCTGTCGCGATGAATATCGGCTTCCTCATGTTCATGTCAGTCAGTGCCTGCGGCCAGCTCCACTCAAAGAGAAACTTTACGACACCAGTCAATCGGATTTAGTGATCACCGACCGGTCATGACCGTCAATTCCGCTCTTTTCGGCGCCGTTTACAACGGATGGCTTTCGGTGAACATGACTTTCATCAGCGTAAAATTTAACGGCCTCCGACTGTATGACTGTATGCGCCAGATGGCCGCTCACGGGCAGTCGCTATGGTAAGCTTTACGGCGACCAAATCGGCCAACGATATAGCCGTCCGCGGTCAACTACCAAAATCTCGGCAGGCGACAGAATACGACTTTGCTAAAAATGTCAGCCTTCCGTGGTTAATTCGTGAAACAGTGAGGGTATAAGTTCGGTCTATCTGAATTTCAACCGATTGCTCATATTCATAAAGGAACAAAAGAATTAAAAAAATGAAAGAACCTTATGGTAACACCTTTAATCAAGGTGAAAGCGTCGGAAGTATCGCATACACGTGTTATCCCCTTCCGTTTCTATAACGTCCGTTTCTATAACGTACAGAACCAAATTGTTCAGTTTCTATGTATCTAATAATCCACAAGATGGACCGAACGAACGATGCCCTGCCGATTCAAATACCAGCTATGTTTTTGGACAGAGCTGTGCCCAAAGAACCGGTAGTTAGACAGGGCAGGCGTAACGTCGGCGAACAAACATCCTGTCAATTGCCGGCGAAGCTACCATCGCCCCCGGTCAAAGTTCCCTCCGTTTCACACAGCCGCCGAGTAACGGCTCGTCCCGGAAAGTTGCGCGCTCCGACGGCAAAGTTTCGAAAGCCATTGGCCGCCCCTCTACGGCCGTAATAACAGAGGAAATTGAACTGGACGGTCGGCGGGCACGGTGTACCCGCGAAGTATTCTGCAGTGTGACGAGCGGCGTATTCGGTCGGCGGGCACGGTGTACCCGCGGTGTAGTCTGCAGTGTGACGAGCGGCGTATTCGGTCGGCGGGCACGGTGTACCCGCGGTGTATTCTGCAGTGTGACGAGCGGCGTATTCGGTCGGCGGGCACGGTGTACCCGCGGTGTAGTCTGCAGTGTGACGAGCGGCGTATTCGGTCGGCGGGCACGGTGTACCCGCGGTGTATTCTGCAGTGTGACGAGCGGCGTTTGATCATGGGACGATACCCATGATTAGCTGGCTGAAAACTTGTCAGCTATCGGTTTCGGGATGGAGAGCTCCAGCCTCCATTGAAAATCGATTGAGACATCTGGGGTTTAGTATTAAAACTAAACTATCATTTGCAACAGTTTTACATTTTTAAATAAGCATATTCTAAGAAGTAGCTAGTACTATGCAAAATAATGATTAATTTATGTGATTTATACGTCCTTTTCGCTTCGCATGGACTCTGGGACCGACAGCCTGTAGCGCGATGACTGACGTGCAGGGTGGTTCAAGCTTGAGCTTCACGTGCGGTGGTGGAGGGTGTGTTCAAGCTTCGAGCAGACAGTTGGGACGCTCCATCTGCCAGTGGTGGCAGACAGTTGGGACGCTCCATCTGCCAGTGGTGGCAGACAGTTGGGACGTTCCATCTGCCGGTGGTGGCAGACAGTTGGGACGTTCCATCTGCCAGTAGTGGCAGACAGCTGGGACGCTCCATCTGCCAGTGGTGGCAGACAGTTGGGACGTTCCAACTGCCGGTGGTGGCAGACAGTTGGGACGCTCCATCTGCCGGTGGCGGCAAACAGTTGGGACGCTCCATCTGCCAGTGGTGGCAGACAGTTGGGACGCTCCATCTGCCAGTGGCGGCAGACAGTTGGGACGCTCCAACTGCCGGTGGCCTGTGGTGCCATGGGGAAGTGGTGGTGATGGAGTGGGGTGGGAAGGGCGGGGGGGAGGGGAGAGTGTGGACGCCGGCCATCCCCGGGGAGGGTCAATGCGGTTGCTGCTGCTGCCATTGACGGCCGCTGAGCGCCATAACCCAGCGGCCCAGACGACCGGCCGCCGCGGCCGGGCCCATTGAACGCCGATACCACTGGGAAATTATGTCCGTCTGAAATGAGTATAGCCCCGATCAGACCAATGACTTTCAGACCATCTTGGAGTCACGTCGCAGGCCAAGCGGTCTGTGCTATAATGAAATTACCCCTACTGGCCCGGACGCGTTTGTGTTTTGCTCTAAAAATGGAATGCCTTTATGGTATTCAATTTCATGCTTCATGCATTTTATCTTATCGTAGTTATACATGTTTTACCATAACGTATTAAATATCGAGATCAAGTCACCTGTCGCATTAGGGAACAACGCTTAAGAACAGCCCGCTCGGTTGTCGACCCAATAAGGGCGTTGTACTGGTTAATTATAACACAATATTGACCTTATAGGAATAGGTACGTTTTTGCCCCGCTTATTGAAGGTTGTTTACCAGCTACATCTCCATCCCCCAATTAAGCTGGGCACTAAGCTAGGGGCTATAAATTTTCAGCTTTAAAACAAACTATCGCTGAGAAAGACATCTTATTTGGCCTCACAATATTGTGAACTTGGCAGCAAAGGTCATGCTGTCACGTCTGTTTGTCAGCTAGCAATAAATAGCCTCGCTGAGAAAACATGAATTCTTCTCTTTCCAGAGTATATGGCCTGGCCACACAGGAAAGTATGAGAAATGGTGTCACACTCCACGTTGCCTAGTAACAGGATGAGACCCGTGTTCGAATGGATGCCATCAAGGAATCAATACATTGGAGTTTACCGTACGTCATAGGGAAGACGCCTGAAGGTATTTTAATTAAGTGTCGAGTGAATTCAAAAACAATGTAACAATTATGCAAAAAAATGGAGAAAAAGATATCGCCATCTGGTTGACCCAGATGCTGCTCTCCAATGCCTCCACCACCGCTGCCGTTCTGACCTACCGACCGCGGCCTCCCGGCACCCATTAATGCAAACGAGTCGGAGCCGCCGCCGCAGTCGACCGGCCGCCGCCGTCTGCCGTCGCCTCCGACGAGGCTCGACGAGGCGTCATTAGTGGATCTGTCACATTTTTCAGCGGCAAACAGCGCCGGCGGCGACTATTAGAGGCGGCGCGGCGGCGGCGGCCCGACCTCTGCCGACCCAGCCGTCTCAGACGCTCAGAACGACGCCAAGGGCAATGCATGGCAATGGAGGCCAGACCACAGGCGGGTCACGGCCGAGAGAGTTGGGATGGGCGGGCTTTAGGAAAGCAGAGGGAGGTTAGGCGTGGAGTTAGGCGTGGAGGCAGTGGATAAACGTGCTAAGTATAGACTACTTTATTTCACGCAACGAAAATGTGTATGTTTAAATCAACTGTTGAATTGATTAATTCCAGGTTTCCGTCAAGTTTAATCAACTTTTCACCTCTGTTGGCGCGGATAGGCGGAGTCACGTGTTATTGCTGAAAGCTAAGTGCTTTTCAATGTGGTGGCTCGATTAGCTGCTGGCGAATGACACGAGCCCTGCAGAAGTGGCTGAGGAACGACGATGGCCTCCTAAAAGCATCGATGGCGCAAGCGACATAACTCATCATTAGCTGGATCAGCCGTGGAAGCCTCACTCGGCGCCAGTGGACCTCATTGCGTGATCGCAGCGAAAACAGTGGCATCTGAAGAATGTGCGGACTGCTTGGAATTCACTAAGTGTGTCGACGACTGGTCGGGAAGTTGGTCCCTTGCACGAGTGGTATGCTATGATCGATAGTTTGCTCAGTGTGGTATGCTATGATCGATAGTTTGTTCAGTGTCGGACATGCGGGTGTCGGTCATGCTATGATCGATCAATGTCGGTCATACTATGATCGATAGTTTGCTCGGTGTCAGTATGCTATGATCGATCAGTGTCGGTCATGCTATGATCGATAGTTTGCTCAGTGTCAGTATGCTATGATCGATCAGTGTCGGTCATGCTATGATCGATAGTTTGATCAGTGTCAGTATGCTATGATCGATCAGTGTCGGTCATGCTATGATCCATAGTTTGCTCAGTGTCAGTATGCTATGATCGATCAGTGTCGGTCATGCTATGATCCATAGTTTGCTCAGTGTCAGTATGCTATGATCGATCAGTGTCGGTCATGCTATGATCCATAGTTTGCTCAGTGTCAGTATGCTATGATCGATCAGTGTCGGTCATGCTATGATCGATAGTTTGCTCAGTGTCGGTCATGTTATGATCGATAGTTTGCTCAGTGTCAGTATGCTATGATCGATCAGTGTCGGTCATGCTATGATCGATAGTTTGCTCAGTGTCAGTATGCTATGATCGATCAGTGTCGGTCATGCTATGATCGATAGTTTGCTCAGTGTCGGTCATCTCCTATCCCCTATATATATATTTGAGTAGTTTCCGTTTTGCACTCAAATCACAGATTTCGTGTCTGTCCGCAGTTGAATTCACGTGCCTTTGTGAGCATGGAACCTCCGTCCCGGAGATCCCGGAGAAATGTAATATTTCAGCGGCGTCAAATCCGAGCCGAGGTCCCGGCCGGCCGTGTGATACAGGGTCAGGGAGGGGTGTTGGTGGAAGGGGGTCATGCTGGGGACAGGGGGTTGTAGAGGGGGGGGGGGGGGGGGTACGAACAAACAATGGTCTCGAAACCCCAGTATTCTGAAATTGGGCAACAAATTGAAATTGGGCAAAAATGCAGATGGGCATGCACTTACCAAAATAGTTACCTCCCAAAATACCTCTTAATTTGAAATAGTTACCTCCCATTCGCCTCCCTTTTTGCCATTCAATTGAGCGTTGTGCAGTATTTGGGTTTCATTATCTGCGTCACCTTTAGGTGATTTGATGACATTTGTATGCCTTACGTTTGTTCAGATACCTCCATACCTATTACCTACCTACATTTCACGTCGAAACATAGTTGATCAATCAATAACTTTGCTCACCTGCTGGTGCTGGGGCCCCTTCTGAGCCACTGCACTGGTGAGGAGAGGAGGTAAGAAAGAGGTAACTATTGGCATGTTTCTCGCATGTTTTATATACTCATTCAATAGCGGTCAGATTTGCACAAAAACATGGCATAGCCTTGTATAGTCTGCTGAGAAGCTTTGGTATCTTTTTTGATGAAAAATACACATTCCTGTATTTTAGGTGATTATTTTCCTTGCATCATGTCAATAGGTTCATTTTGACCTGCTTCGTGCGCCGTGATACTTATCATGCTGTTATACATTTTGCAGACATTACATAATATATTTGAAGACTGTAATGGCTTGAAAATTATTTTGCAAACGACTTGCATTATTTACAAGTAATGTTATAATTTACGTGGCTTATTTTGGATTTTACAAGTTGGATGCTTTGCTCTGTAATCTATCGTTATTCTGAGGAGGTAGCAACAATTATACCGGCATGTTTTATTATAAGAGATTCTTCTTATTCATTAAAAAAAAACAGGTCATTACCAATAACTTTTTTTTCACCAGCCAAAACCACTTTAACCTCGGAAATGTCCAGTCTTGTCCAGTCCAGTCTTGAAAAATGATTTAGGTGGAGATGTTTCCTGAAGAGGTAACAATTTTTGCGGGATTCATACAAATGAGACATCTTTAGCACCACAACATACCACATCAGACACAACTAGCAGATATTCTGCCTTTGACCAATATAGCATAACTTTTCCACACATTTGGTAGGACCTTGCCTGATGGGTGAGTTCAAGTTTTGGCAAAACCGATCCTGAGTG
>JAXIVJ010013534.1:0-32500 GCA_036785665.1 Chirona hameri | reverse complement strand
CCGAAGTCATCTGTGTACTGACCTTGGTCCGATGTCAGCTGTGTATTGACCTTGTCCGAGGTCATCTGTTGTAACTGACCTTGTTCCGAGGTCATATGGTGTACTGACCTTGGTCCGAGGTCAGCTGTGTACTGACCTTGTCCGAGGTCAGCTGTGTACTGACCTTGGTCCGAGGTCATATGTGTACTGACGTTATTTTGAGGTCAGCTGTGTACTGACGTTGAGTTGAGGTCAGCTGTGTACTAACCTTGGTCCGAGATCATATGTGTACTGACGTTATGTTGAGGTCAGCTGTGTACTGACGTTGAGTTGAGGTCAGCTGTGTACTGACCTTGGTCCGAGGTCATATGTGTACTGACGTTATGTTGAGGTCAGCTGTGTACTGACGTTGAGTTGAGGTCAGATGTGTACTAACCTTGGTCCGAGGTCATATGTGTACTGACGTTATGTTGAGGTCAGCTGTGTACTGACGTTGAGTTGAGGTCAGCTGTGTACTAACCTTGGTCCGAGGTCATATGTGTACTGACGTTTTGTTGAGGTCAGTTGTGTACTGACGTTGAGTTGAGGTCAGATGTGTACTAACCTTGGTCCGAGGTCATATGTGTACTGACGTTATGTTGAGGTCAGCTGTGTACTGACGTGAGTTGAGGTCAGCTGTGTACTGACCTTGGTCCGAGGTCATATGTATACTGACGTTATGTTGAGGTCAGCTGTGTACTGACGTTGAGTTGAGGTCAGCTGTGTACTAACCTTGGTCCGAGGTCATATGTGTACTGACGTTATGTTGAGGTCAGCTGTGTACTGACGTTGAGTTGAGGTCAGCTGTGTACTGACCTTGGTCCGAGGTCGGCCGGCGTCAGCAGGATGATGCAGGTGATGATGAGGGAGCTGATTGGCGCCGATGACGGAGCAGAGATATCAGGATCCGGACCAGTTCCGATGACTCGGATTGGTCGCCACTAGCTCCTGCAATCGACCAGCGATAGGCTGCAGTCTGACAGTAGTCTGAAAGACAGTCTGACAGCAGTATGACAGCAGTATGGAAGTAGCATGACAGTAGTCAGACAGTAGTCTGACAGCAATCTGACAGTAATCTAGCAGCAATCTGACAGTAGTACGACAGCAGTCTGACAGTAGTCTGACAGCAGTCTGACAGAAGTCGGACAGTAGTCTGACAGCAGTATGACAGAAGTCTGACAGTAGTCTGACAGTTGTCTGACATTAATCTGACAGTAGTCTGACAGCACTCTGACAGTAGTCTGACAGCAATCTGGCAGAAGTATTACAGTAGTCTGACAGTAGTCTGACATTATTCTGACAGAAGTCTGACAGTAGTCCTTACAGCAGTCTGACAGTAGTATGGCATTGGCCTGACATCAGTCTGACAGCAAGCTGACATTAGTCTGACAGCAGTATTGAGACAATAGTCTGACAATAGTCTGACAGTAGTCTGGCAATAGTCAGAGTAGTCTGACAGTAGTCTGACAGTAGTCTGACAGCATCTGAAAGCATCTGCAGTAGTCTGAAGCAGTCTGACAGTAGTCTGACAGCAGTCTGGCAGTAGTCTGACATAATCTGACAGCAGTCTGGCAGTAGTCTGACATTGTATGAAAGCAATCTGAAAGTAGTATGACAGCAATCTGACAGTAGTCTGACAGTAGTCTGACAATAATCTGACAGTAGTATGACAGTAGTCTGAAAACAATCTGACAGTAGTCTGACAGCAGTCTGACAGTAGTCTGACATTAATATGACAGCAGTCTGGCAGTAGTCTGATATTAATCTGACACCAGTCTGACAGTAGTCTGACATTGGTCTGACTGCAGTCTGACAGCAGTCTGACAGTAGTCTGAACTTGATCTAACAGCAGTCTGGCAGTAGTCTTACATTGATCTGACAGCAGTCTGGCATTAGTCTGACAGGAGTCTGGCTCCGAAGTCTGCAGTCCTGACAGAGGAATGATCAGAGCACCGCCACGAGCTAGTACGTTCACCGTTACACGCCACCACTGACCATGAACAGTGAACACTCACGAAAATGACGCAACGGCAGCATCGCTAGGCCTTTTTCGGGGTGTTTCTTGGATGTACTCAAGGAAAAGAGGTAGCTTAGAAGAAGTAGATCCAGTTGCCCACGGAATAGTGGACCTTGGATCTGGTATAAACCAATCTGGTATAAACTAGCAGCTGGTATAAACTAGCCAGCTGGTATAAACTAGCCAGCTGGTATAGAAAACTCACCTTGGTCTGTTATTAACCAATCTGGTATAAACCAGCCATCTGTATAAACTATGGCGGGTCGTTCGAAAATCTGCTCTATGAGCCGTTGAGGTAGAGTTTTGGGATAAACGAGCCGTGGATCTTATGATTTTTATCTCTAAGCTACAATTCTGCTATCTCAGTTCAAAACCAAGTTAAGGCGGACCCTTTAAACAGATGGCTAGTGTATACAGAATTGGTTTACACCAGATCCAAGGTCGACTATTCTCTTTAACAGCTCCGATGATGTTGATGATACGGCATGACATGGAACATGTAAACCCTTTCAGAAAGCCACGTCGGTCCCCCTTGCTTTCAGTTGCTACTCAACGACTTGTCATCTAGTCTAGCTTCTCCTGACAGTGGTACGATGGATGGTCGAGGTTCAAAATGTTGCAGATTAGCCTGCCATCGCATTGTTTACTGTCGCGTTGCACAAAATGGGGATAGCACCACTATTGTCATGCTAAAGCGCGAGCCTTTATATACGACTAAAAACCTGCAAAGCATTTGAATAACTTAGATCCAGAAATCATATAACTACTGGTTTAATGGAGTAAAATATTGATATTTATAGAACAAGAAAGCGGCTTGTTTAAATTGTAAAGGTATGACCCCTTCATATAAATCAATTGTTGTCATTCGGTTTAACTCTTTCTGTATTCTGTATTCTGTATTCTGTTTCAAACCGTCAACAGCGGACCCAATTACGGACGGGATCAATAACATTTCCTAATTAGCTAAACAAATATAAATACACAGTCGCAATACAAAACGAGAGCCAACACAACAATCACATGCTAGCACAAACACATTCGCCTGCCTTTTAAAGGCTAGTTTTTGTCCCGAACAAATCAGTGGAGGGCAGCTTCTCACAAAGCTGGTTCACGTATCGTGCAAAGCGACAGAACATTCCATTCTTAATTGTGTCTACCCTGGCTACAGGGACGTGCAGCACCGGACGCGAGCGGGTTCTTGTTGGCACTGCGAGCGAAAACATTGCAAGAATTCTCCAGAATCAATCCGACCCGAAAACACATTGTGCAGGTAGTTCAAGTCATTAAGCACAAGTCGCTGACCAATGCGTAAGACGCCAAAATGAACTAATACAGCAGCATAGTCAAGAGGACGTGAATGGGTTGCTCGAGTGTGTGGCCAGCCACATGAGGATTTTGTGCTGGATTCGTTCCAGTCTCAAAATATGAGTCTTCGCTGCGCCACCCCATATCACACTACCAAACTCCATGACTGACCGAATATTGGCATTGAAACCGGCCACGATCGGGACCGGCGAAAACCTCTGGAGGCCGGCTGGGGCTCGATAGGTCTGGAGAGACCGCAAGTACATGCCCAGGGCACGGTTTGCTTTCCCAACCGCGCTGTCAATGTGGGGCCAAGGTCAATTTCGAGTCGAACAGGATGCCTAAATCAGGCATTTTGATCACACGCTCGAGGGTGATGCTGTTTGACGGTATAGGATGATTCTATGGGCTTTTTAAGGAGAGTAAAGGTGATTGTTTTACATTTGGATGGGTTTAGGGATAATTTCACGCAGATGACCACCAGCAGAGTCTATTCCAGGTCAGTTTGAAGAGTTAACACGTCACAGGAGATCGATCCGTCGGTACAGTTTCACATCATCAGCATACCTCAGGCAAGTAGAACTAATGTGAGAGGGCACGTCGTGCAAAATAAAACAACAAGATCGGTCCACAGATGCTCCCCTCGGGACGCCAGATCTCACAGGTGCCCAGTCGAAACGCTTCCCGTAGAGCACAACACACTGCTCTCTCCCGCAGATGCAGGACCGAACCAGCTGAGCATGGGCTCGGGAACGATTTTAAAGTTGGGGGGGCGAAACATTTTTTTTTTGCGCAATCTCACTTCTCATCTGGTGCACCTTTTCGTTCTCAAATTTTCCTCATTAGAAAACCGACACGGTTCGAAAGCTCATCAAAAACCACTTTGAAACTATTTAACATGTTTAGGTTCAGGTCATATTGAGTCCACCAGAGGTCACCAAAGGTCAGATTTGCCAGTTTTAGGACTTTTCTCCAGAAACCCCCAATATCTCGGGAACTATGATAGATAGGAACAAACAGAAAGAAGTAATCGAAAGCTGTTGAAATATTAATCATACAGTGTCACCACATTTTACCTCAGGTTAATTAGTTTAGGCTCCAGAGGTCATCAAATGTCAAAAGGGTTATTTTTTGGCAAAACGTTCGGAAATACTGTTACCTAATACAGATACGGCAATAATTTTGACGCCATCATGTTTGTCTCGTCAACGCGCTTCGAATCAAATTAATTTGGACCAGTTTAGGTCAACTTAGAAATTTGACCTCAGGTCAAGGTCAAGTGGCAACCCAAGTAGGTCATGTTGCATATTTGGGAGACGTGTCTCGACAAGAAAAACACATTGATGCCGATTTCACTTCTTATCTTCATTCTATCGAGAGTTATTGCAACCAAAAGTGTTGGTGACCTCTGCTGACCTCGGCTGATCCTGTAGGGGTCACTGAACAAAAATTTAACCTGGATCATCAATAATAGCCTATGATACAGATCCAGAAGGAATGGACTGATATCATGCTTATCCTCGAAAATGAAACATTTTAATATTTACCATTGACTTATAACAATATACAACATCTTAGATATTCGAATTGTAGGTATATATGACCTGATGAAATCTTGTAAGTTTGAAGCTGATCGGCCCAAAACTGTGGCTGTGGTACGACCGCAAACTTATTTGGAGGTGTGGTCACGTGACCTGACCTGAGATGACCTGTGGTCAAGAATTGCACACAATGTGGGTAATTGATGCCCGAGCAGGTGTGCCAAAAAAGGCGGCTGAAACGGCGGCGCTGTGCGCCGTACGCCGTTTTTGAAACGGCAAAAACGGCGCGCCGCCGTTTTTTCGCTATCCTCGGAAAACCTTAGGGGGCGGCGTCTAAACGCCCCACCCCGACACGGCGCGGGTTACCCTAGAAAGCAAAAATTATGTAAAAGTGGGGTCATCCCACCCCCCCCCCCCCCCACCCTCCTTTCCTACTATGAACCGTATGCCTTTGTAAACCCGCCTGTCGTCTGATAAAATGCTCGTACCTGACGCCTGACGTTTGTTTTTCTTGAAGAAGCCCGCGAGTGTAGGCTGCACCGACCGCTTCATCACCGTATCACGGTAACCTACGACATTTACGATAACTCTTGCTTGCAATTGCCGCCCGTCGGCAGAGACAGAGAGTACAGCAGAGGGCCGCACGCCAGTTTGACCACATCCGTAACGTTGACGTGGGATAAACTAATAAACAAAAAGCAGCAGATGTTTATCGCCGTCAGTGCGTTATTTTAACGACGACGCGCCAAGCAGACATACCAAATGTACTGCTACCAAAGTTTTCCATTATATCTCATAGAACACAATGGAAAAAGGAAAAGGAAGCAAAAGAAAGGTATACGATACTGCTATAAAGGCAAAGTTATATAATAATAATATGTATGACATGCTATTAAAGAAAACGAGAAAAAAATAATAGTGACTTTCATATTTTATATAATTTTTTTAAAAAAAATATTAATATATAATAATACATAATAATTTTATAAAAGAGGCTTTCATATTTAAAAAAAAAAATGTGAAGAAAATTGAAAGAGCTCATTTTTAGGGAAACTTCTGCTCACCAAAGTTGAAGGGGCGCCGCCCCCCGGTCCAGATGTTGGGGGGGCAAGCGCCCCCGCTGCCCCCTGTTCCCGGGCCCCTGCAGCTGAGGGCAACACCAGACAAATGGTAGGACTTTTGCAGCTTATGTAGAAGCAGAGAATGGCTGACGCTGGTAAAAGCCGACGAGTAATATAAATTACATCAGTCTGGTGCCCCCCCAGCCACCGAGCCCCACAGCTGGTCGACGAGGCAGGTGAGGTTGGACTCGCAGGAACGCCCCGCCAGAAACCCGTGCTGTGCCGGGGATAAGACGGGGCAGACATGCTGAATGATTTGGTCACATTCAACTCGCTCCAGAATTGTCCAGCAGATCGACAGGAGTAAGACGGGACGATAGTTAGTTCCGTGGGTCTTTACAGTCACCATTTGTTAACACTGGGGCCACGTGTGCACGATTCCAGACGCAAGGGAAAATTCCCTGGCGGAGGGAAAGTCTGCAGATTTTTGTCAGCGGCACAGTGAACTCGTCGACGCACTCTCTCAAACTCCTGCCACTGAGGCCGTCCGGTCCACAAGCCTTGTGAACATTTAAGGAAAGTAAAATGTCGCATTTTTTCGCCAGAGACCTCGAAATTAGACAAGTTGTCAACATGGAGTTTCCGGAAAATTGCCCACACGCGGATCAGAACACTTGTCAGCAAAAGCGCGACTAAGGCACTCGGCTCGACGTCAGATATGATGCCCGTTTTGACCTCCAGAACGGAGTCCGGTCATTCATTGTGGCGAGCAATGACAAAGGACCAAAGTCACTGCTCCCACGAGTTTTAAAAACAGTTTCATTTGCAACTGCAGTCCGACGCCTGATATTTTACACCGCGACTGATAAATGTATGACGTGTAATTAGATCAGTTCTTGGAAACAACGGTGATTAATCACCGCGTCTGTTTGGTACGGGCGATACTTCCGGCCACGGGCGCAGAGATAGCGTCCGTGGTAACGCTCCTCATGACGTCATTTCCTATATCGCCCGGGCGGTGCTCCCTTGTAACGTAGCAACAATTTGGCTGCTCGCTAATGCTTTGTTTGGTAATAGCTAAGCATATATTGAATGTTGGCTCCCTGATAAAAGAAAAGGTATGCGTTATTTAGTGATCACCTGACTGTGCCATTTTATGGTGTATACCTAAAGGTTCAAAATTAGATTTGATGAACCTTCAAACTCTTAAGCTACTGGGATTGTTAAGTTGATCCGACATTTGCAGACAAATTGAAACTGTATTGAAAATCGCTGAAAAATTCGAAAAATTTGATGTTAAACCTGACACTCATGATAATACATTATGTACACAGATTCCATATTATTTAACCCGCGAGTTACTGGGGTATATTTCATAACGCGACTTACTGGGGGGGGGGCTTTTTTGCCCTCCCCCCGGAACTCCGGAACTGCTTGACCAATTGTACAAAATCAAACGGAATTCGATAGCCCTGGTAAATTTATCGAGGGAAACATAATATTGTTTACCTCTGGGCCACTGATGACGTCACAGGTCAGGTCAAGTACAACATGTTTGACCGTGTCAAAAGGTCTCGATGGATGGAATTGTCGCGCAAAATTGCGATATTAAACGCATAAGCTGTCGATAAATCGGTACGATTCGTGTGTCTGACACTTCTAAGTACCATTCTAAGCTGTTTATGACGTTGGGTCAGGTCAAGGTCATCCGAGGTCACGAGGTCAAACTGCAGATTACGGTCATTAGGCGTTGTAACACATGTTTATGGGTTTTTGTTTCGTTTAGAACGCGAAAAATGGCCTTAGAACATTGTTTGTTCCATATAAATAGAAGCAAAAAGAAAAAACAGAAATGCATTTTGTATGCACAGTAATGCTGTGAGAGGTGGTCGATTGTTGTCATTTAAAAGTCATAAGTCAGTCATTGTTGAAGATATCGACTTCATAATTTGTACACCTATGCATGGAACACGTCTCGATCACATATAATCCGTTTTTTGGATAATTCTGTTTTTGTGTGAAATTTTTGTAAACAAAAAATGTATTTGGATTTCTCAAAATTTTGAGAAAAAAACAATAAGAGATCACACGAAATTACATTCCTAAGATCACGCTCCATGATAGCATATTAATGTTCTTAGCCAATAGCTATATCAATAAATATAGAATAAAGACGAACAATTTTGTCAAAGCAGTCACACGAAATCGCACTCCCATCCTGATATGACACGCCACGACGGCACATACTGTTCTAAGCAAGTAGCTATATAAATCACGACGAACAAAACAAAAAATACAATAAATCATACAAAAAGCATTCCTATCCTGAGATAATGCGCCACGATGACATATTTTCGTTCAAGCTCGGTTTTTTGTTTCTGATGCACAGAGATTCAGCAATTTTCCTATCTGGGTGGTCTTTCGTTTTCATCAAAACTTTAACTTCCAAAGGAGGATCAGCAAGTTTTGTCTGCCTTAGGGATTCCTTTGTGGAATGACTCAAAATGATCACCTATCGGAGTTAGCTTGGTCTCATTTACCGCGCACCTCAAGTGTTCATTGTAACGAAGGCGTAGAGGTCTTTTGGATTCCCCAATATAAGAAGCCCTACACAGCCTGCAAGGCAGCTCATATACGACATTTTTATCTGTACATCTACCCTTTTTTA
This sequence comes from Chirona hameri, assembly GCA_036785665.1. Taxonomy (NCBI): domain Eukaryota; kingdom Metazoa; phylum Arthropoda; class Thecostraca; order Balanomorpha; family Balanidae; genus Chirona; species Chirona hameri. The sequence goes on along the minus strand of JAXIVJ010013534.1, from coordinate 23,890 downwards.
TCATTTTAAAAGTGTTGCAAGTCCTGTTGCCTGCAGGACATGGCGGGTCCGTGAGTGAAGAATGAACTAATTTGCGTTTTAGCGTATCCGGTGTGTACGAGGCTACGTTTACGTTCAAACCGGAGTTCCGTGCCACCCGCTTCACCTTACATAGAACCGTTTCATCCACATAAGGCAACAAAAGGACACCAGTAGCTTCACGATCCGGCCGGCCCGCACCCCGCTCCCCACCTTTCGCGCCCGCCTCACGCTCAGCTCCACTCCTCCTCTCCCCCGTGACCCCGCGGCCCCCTGTCGACCTCTTCACCTGTCTCTTGAACACCTCTCAGAATATGTGCCGGATAGCCATTCTGTGAAAAAAGATCCCATATCTTACCTAAGCTTCTTTTCTTCGCGTCTTCGTTTGAAGACCCGCCTAATTGCTCTCCTATATTGAGATCGAAGGGTGTTCAGCTTAGTGTGCTTAGGGTGAGCTGAACGATAGTGCAAAATGATGCCTGCATTGCTCGGTTTTGACATACAGTTCAGACGTACAGGTAAGATATGGGATCTTTTTTCAAAGAATGGCTATCCGGCACATATTCTGAGGAGTGTTCAGAGACAGGTGAACAGGTCGACATGGGGGCCGCGGGGGCACGGGGGGAGAGGAGGGGTGGAGCTGAGCGTGAGGCGGGCGCGAGAGGTGGGAAGCGGGGTGCGGGCCGGCCGGGATCGTGAAGCTACTGGTGTCCTTTTGTTGCCTTATGTGGATGAAACGGTTTTATGTAAGGTGAAGCGGGTGGCACGGAACTCCGGTTTGAACGTAAACGTTGCCTCGTACACACCGGATACGCTAAAACGCAAATTAGTTCATTCTTCACTCACGGACCCGCCATGTCCTGCAGGCAACAGGACTTGCAACACTTATAAAATGATCAAAAAGGGTAGATGTACAGATAAAAATGTCGTATATGAGCTGACTTGCGGGCTGTGTGGGGCTTCTTATATTGGGGAATCCAAAAGACCTCTACGCCTTCGTTACAATGAACACTTGAGGTGCGCGGTAAATGAGACCAAGCTAACTCCGATAGGTGATCATTTTGAGTCATTCCACAAAGGAATCCCTAAGGCAGACAAACTTGCTGATCCTCCTTTGGAAGTTAAAGTTTTGATGAAAACGAAAGACCACCCAGATAGGAAAATTGCTGAATCTCTGTGTATCAGAAACAAAAAACCGAGCTTGAACGAAAATATGTCATCGTGGCGCATCATCTCAGGATAGGAATGCTTTTTGTATGAATTATTTGTATTTTTTGTTTTGTTCGTCGTGATTTATATAGCTACTTGCTTAGAACAGTATGTGCCATCGTGGCGTGTCATATCAGGATGGGAGTGCGATTTCGTGTGACTGCTTCAACAAAATTGTTCTTCTTTATTCTTTATTTATTGATATAGCTATTGGTTAAGAACAATAATATGCTATCATGGAGCGTGATCTTAGGAATGCAATTTCGTGTGATTGATCTACAAAATGTTCGCCTTTATTTATTTATTTATTTATTTTGAATCGGGTAGGTTTTCAGCTGGGCTGGGTGGAGGATGTAGTCTCTGATTTTCACGAGCTGTGCTAAATGTCTATTCTTGTGTCGTGTATGTGAATGATGTGTTATTTCTATTGCAATACATCTGATGAAGGGCTGTGCCCGAATGCAAATGTAAAACAAAGTTTAATTTCTTACTTTGGTACATTCAAGGAGAAGGTCTATTAAACAAACATTAACAAATATATTCATGCTCCTTGCACAAGCACTACGAGAAATAATAAGAGATCACAGTTTGATAGCCCAGGCTATTGTAAGTAATTTGATTTGACAATTGAATTTATCTCAAACATTGTACCTTTGACAGCGTTTTCCGCAAACCATTATTTGTCAACAAAAACCGAAGAACATGACGTCACTCTGACGTCATTCCCGGTTGACCTATCATAATATCATATTTGTATTTGGCCAACATGTCTAGAATTGATGTGAGAGAAGGTTTGGTGACGATACTGGTCTTGGTTTAGGAGTTATTGCAAAATAACGGGAGGGGGGGGGGGCAAAAAATAGCCCCCCCCCCCCCGTAAGTCGCGGGTTAAGATAAATACGACACAAAATGAAGAGTGTAGCACGTAAAACAAGCACACATTCCCGCAGAACATCCACCTTATCCAGCGCGATTCATGATCTTATTACGCCTTGAAGAAGACAGTGGGTCTGCGTCGTGACGTGCGCGTCATTACCGCGCTGCTGATTATTCATTTTGTACCATTACTGTTAATCTTTCCAACGGAAAGGTTTTAATTAATATCATCTCCAGGACCATATTCACGTAATTCCATAATATTATCGCTCCTCTTGACAGCCTTATCGCTATAAAGGCCACCCTAGCGACACTGCTGCGGAACATTATCCCGTTTTACCCGTGATAAAAGCCGCTCATTGCTGTCTTAAGCCCTTCATAATGAGGCCGTTAACAAGAGGTGATAGATTCACTCACGTAAATGACAGTGACCGTCCGAGCGGCTAGTGGGCACTGCTGACCACCCTAACGGGCTCGTCTCTGGTAACAGCTGTAGTCGACCGTCCGAGCGGCTAGTGGGGCACTGCTGACCACCCTAACGGGCTCGTCTCTGGTGACATGCTGTAGTCGACCGTCCGAGCGGCTAGTGGGCACTGCTGACCACCCTAACGGGCTCGTCTCTGGTGACAGCTGTAGTCGACCGTCCGAGCGGCTAGTGGGCACTGCTGACCACCCTAATGGGCTCGTATCTGGTGACAGCTGTAGTCGACCGTCCGAGCGGCTAGTGGGCACTGCTAACCACCCTAACGGGCTCGTCTCTGGTGACAGCTGTAGTCGACCGTCGAGCGGCTAGTGGGCACTGCTGACCACCCTAACGGGCTCGTCTCTGGTGACAGCTGTAGTCGACCGTCCGAGTGGCTAGTGGGCACTGCTGACCACCCTAACGGGCTCGTCTCTGGTGACAGCTGTAGTCGAAAGTCCGAGCGGCTAGTGGGCACTGCTGACCACCCTAACGGGCTCGTCTCTGGTGACAGCTGTAGTCGACCGCGGCACGCGACGCGGGGAGTATATTTTGGCTCGCTCCCTGCTGATTCGACAGGCCATGCGATCCAGACGGGACGGACAGAGAAAACGTTTTGGCTCAGACAGCCAGACAGACAGTGTTATTCGCTCAGTTCAACTGGAAAGGGCATGACGTCTGACCAAAGCCAGCAGGATAGAACAATACTCAGAAGCCTGTATGTAATCAATCCGAAATATTCTCCAGGAACATTGTCGGTTGTGACGAAATATATAAGGCCAGAATGAAAAGGGATATTACTGAAATAATTTCATTTAGTGTTCTTAACTGGTGGAAAATCGCCCAACTTGGCCATTTTGTCATATTAGATATCTCAAATCGCATGCTGTTACCAAACTTATTGGTATTTCATGAACTCATTATACTATCTTTGAGCCGTGTTCTGTTTGGTTGGAAAGCGGCCTGCGGCATAAGTGAAAGGGCATGCACCGTTGGTTCTGGTCTTGCAAACATTAAAAGTTACTAAAATTAACATCTCAGATAATGTATCGCAGTCAAGATTGCGCCAAAGTTTGTCTGCCCAAGTTCTTAACAGCGTTTCCTCTAACGCTTGACTGACTAATATTTCTGCCCGGGTGAAGTTGTTGGTTGAAGTTGAAGTTGGCCGGCTTAAGTGTTGTCATAGATTGGGGGTTATTTTTAGCTTCGGAATGGCATTGCATCATGTACCACTCTGAGTCTTATGCCACTTTGCAAGTTGTGCTGTTGATGCCTCCTGCAATGAATTCAGCTCGTCTCGAGTTATTGCTGGCGCTTCACCATGCAAGTCCACGCGAAAATCACATTTCACGTACCCAAACTGATTTCATGTTCTCTTTGGTCAGCGTCTGTTGTCAGCTGATTCCGAACATGATCCTCATTCCAGCGCTCCCGCCTGTTTGTTCTTGCTCGATTGGCGCGTTTGTCACGTCATTGACCATCAGAATATCAGCTCCGCCAGGCTGTGAGTAAACTGTATCTCAGCAGCTCAGGCCCCCTACAAATCGCCCATATAAGTAAAACCAACCAGTTGCATCGCCCGGGACGAGGAGATCCTCGTCGACTCCCCCCCCCCCCCCCCCCCCAGGCGGTCTCGCCTGCCAGCGATTCTGTCACCATGGGATACATCTTCAGCCTGGCCCAGCCGCGAAACTATTGTCCAGACAGCATTTGTCAATATCGTCTGGAGACAAATAGTTTGAGCAAGTGTGCCATTAAGGCTGGACGTCTGTGCCTGAGTGGCATCGATAAACGATACCGAAGAGCATTAGTAGTATCCAATGCGCAGTTTCGAACCATTGTGGGCTCACGGCAGATAGACAGAGCCTGATTACGGTTGGTCAGTGGATTGATCAGGCCTTCCTTTGTGCCTATAGCTGCTACGGTTAGGCTTCTTAGGTTTGAAGTAGCTGTTACGTAAACTTCTCAGAGTGCCATCATAGCTTTAAAAACATAAAAGTATCGTCATGTATTCTTCCTCTGTGAGATGTGCTACATGGCTTTAACAAATGCTTTAACAAATGTTATGGAAATGATTAATAACGAGGAAATGACGACAACATGATTGAGAATAACTTAAAAAACGCAAAGAATGTTAGCATATGCCATATTCATAAATTGGCAGTACAACAAAGAGCCTCATGGGCCCGTCCTGGGTTGTACGGCACACATGGACGTGAACGGCACACATGTGACAACGGCCATGAACGGCCACATACATTGCCTCGCAGGGCACCATATCATGTAATACACACTAACCATTTTCAGAATTTAACATCCAGTACATATACATCGTTAACATATACATCGTCCTGCACACACGAACCTCAGAATTTAGCAATCTACATTCACAAGACATTCAATCCATACAAACGTTGTAATTACACTAGTCCCACACATACACAATCTTCCTTCTCAAAATAATCCCTTTCTTGTAAGCAACCTATTTCAATGAGTTATGTTCTTATGTATATTCACATATGTGTATCACTATAACTAGGACTAATCCCAGGAATATTTATAAACAAAACCCTTTCCCGCAAAATATTTGTCGAGACCAGCTTTGAAAGAAACTAATGTGGCTGCACTGATTGCATCACCTGGTAAATTGTTCCAATGGCTCACAGCCCTTCTACTGAAAAACGACTGTCTTAATCTAGTCCTGCTTTGTTTAACAATAAGTTTATACTGATGGCATTGCCCTCTTTTCTCTCTATCAAAATCAAACAAGTTCTTTAAATACCCAATCTGTTGACCATTTACAAACTTAAAAACTTCAATGAGATCCCCCCTCAATCTTCTGTATTTAAGTGAGAACATATCCAATGTTTTAAGCCTATCCTCATATTCTAAATTACTAATACCGTTAACCATTTTCGTTGCTCGTTTTTGTACCCTTTCTAGTAACCAACAGTCTTTCTCATACGTTGGAGACCAAGCTTGAACACAGTACTCTAAATGTGGTCTAACAAATGCACAATACAGTTTAGTTATCACCTCAGCACGTTTATAAGAAACATTCCTGTAAATGGCACCAAGCATCCTTAGCGCCTGTTTTCTAGCTTTAGTTACCGGGTCAGATGCAGACAGCTTACTGTTAACTATTACCCCTAGGTCCCTTTCCATTACCGTCTGTGACATCTCCTGTCCCCCCCATTGTGTACGAAGTTCTTCTTTTGACTCGGCCTACATGCATAACTTTACATTTGTTAATATTAAATTCCATTTGCCATGTTTCTGACCATTCAACCAACCTATCCAGATCCGACTGGAAAAGATCCTGGTCGTTATCTCTCCTAATAACCTTGAAAACTTTAAGATCGTCAGCAAATTTTAACACTTTACTGTCTACACCATTCTCGACTGTATTAATGAATATTAAAAATAACAATGGGCCTAAAACTGAGCCTTGAGGCACCCCACTACGCACATCTCTCCATTCTGATTTGACCCCATTTAGTAAAACTCTTTGCCGCCGTCCTGAGAGCCAAAACTCGATCCAATCAAGCGCCTTGCCGCTTATTCCGTGGCTTTTCAGTTGTAATCCTAATCTTTTATGGGGAACCTTATCAAAAGCTTTACTAAAATCAAGATACGCTACATCAAGCTGTTCACCCCTATCAAAACTATCGGTTGCCACATCCAAAAACTGCAGAAGGTTGGTCAAGCACGAATAACCCTTCCTGAAGCCATGCTGATTTTCCCTAATGATTTTATATTCATCCAAATATTCTACTATTTTATCTTTAATGATTGATTCCAGTACTTTGCAAACTAAGGAGGTAAGACTGACAGGTCTATAATTTTCTACCTTACTTTTATCCCCTTTTTAAATATAGGAACTACGTTTGCACTCTTCCAGTCAAGTGGAATATTTGTTTCTTTTAGTGATCTGGAAAATATTATAGCCAATGGAACAGATATCTCTCTTCCACATTCTTTTAAAACCCTTGCATATATAGTATCTGGTCCCTCCGCCTTATTAGGTTTTATCTTTTTTAAATATGCACTAACTAAATCACTACTTATATTGCCCAGCTCTCCCAAAGTGTCCTCCGTTACTGGCGGAGGATGAAGTAATGCGATACCACTTTGGTCTTCGATTGTAAAAACGGAACTGAACTGATTACTCAACAATTCCACCATTTCGTTATCCTTACTTACTAACATATCATTTACTTTAAGTGGACCAATACTTTTTGAAACGTTATTCATTTTGTAAAAACTAAAAAATATCTTGCTGTCGGCAATGCAGTTCTTTGCCAAGTCTATTTCCCTTGCTCTTTTTGCTGCCCTGACTCTTCTCTTTACCTCGTCCCTACTTTTTTGGTAACTTCTCTTATTTGACTCAATTGGTGATCCCTTCATTTTCTTAAATGCAGCTCTTTTCGTTTTGATGGCATTTCTAACTTCTGGTGTAAGCAAGGGAGGTCTATCGTTTTTTCTACTACGTTTATACTTAAATGGTATGTGTCTACTCTGAACTGCTTTCAATATAGTCTTAAAAGAATTCCAGGATTCACATGTATCTAATCTTTCAAACTCACTGTTCCAATCGATCTGGGCAAGTTCATTTTTCAATTTGTCAAAGTCTGCTTGATTAAAATTTGGAACCAGAAGGAGATTATCTTTGAGCTTAACATTAGATGAGATATTAAAGTTTACTATACTATGATCGCTTTTACCGAGTCCCTCACCGATGGTTACATCACTCACTAGTTCTCTGTTGTCAGAGAAGACTAGGTCAAGAATTGAACATAATCTAGTTGGTTCAGTGACAAACTGATGCATAAAAAGTTCCTCTTCAAAAAGTTGCCTAAACATCTAAACATAGTTCGAAGTCCTGTAGCCTATCATCACAAAATTCCTCACTAACCCATGTTTCTGTTACACAAATAATATCCGGTTTTTGAATACCAACATAGCATCTGAACTCATCAAATTTTGATCTAATGCTCTGTGCATTTAACATTATACATCCAATATTACATTTAGGTAGCTATCTACCACTGCTACTACTGCTACAGGTATGATAACTTTGATGCGTCCCCTTATCAGTTGAACCTTCACCATTGCGTACTTCTCGATGCCCTTTTACCTGTGTCTTCTGACCCCCCCCCCCCCCCTCCCAACTAGTTCCCCGGAATCACCCTTGCGTATGCAGCCCCCAGTACTGTCGCCCCCTCATCCGATAAATGCAAACCATCCCTCATGTAGTACACGTCGCTGCCATAAAACTTATCCCACAGGTCGACAAACTCAAACCCCATAGCCGAGCATAGTTTACTCACAGAGTGGTTTGCTGACAGGGCTCTGGAGTACCACTCCGTGCCGACTGCAACTCGAGGGAGGATGCCAGTGATGACGATAGGTTTTCTAGCCTCCTTCAGCGTCTGCAGCAGTTGCCTATATTCCTGTACAAGCTTTACGCTGCGCCTCGGTCCAACGTCATTAACCCCCACTTGTACGATGATCGTTTCGGGATCGCACGCACGTAGTTCGTCCTGGATAATAAGGCCAAGTTCGGACACTTTTACTCCTAGTTTGACGGCACACCTGTCCTCCCTCCCACAAAACACTCTCCCAAGGGGCCTCACCCGCGAATCACCGATCATCAAATATCTAATCTTCTCCTTCTCAGGTTCCTCGGCAGGCTCCAGGACACTGAACCTGTTCGATAGGGCAACACAATGCTCCTGCTCCCCGGGAATCCGATGCCTCTTGCTACCCTCGATGTGCTGTCTATTCTTATCCTGTACAGTTATCCAACCATCTCTCTTTTCTTCTATCTTCTCTTCTTTCTTCTTCTCTATCTTCTCTTCTATCAGCTTTTCTATCGTCTCCCCAAGCTGCTCTCTACTCTGCTCTTCTATCTTCTCTCCTATCGTTTCTACTATGTTCCTTCCATCTTCTCTTCCCTTCTTCCCTCTTCCCTTCTCCATCTTCCCTTCCATCATACTTTTTAATTTCTCTTCTATCTTGTCTTCTATCATCACTCCGATGATCTCGTCTATCTTTTCTTCTATTTTATCTAGTATCTTCTTTTTTATCTTTTGTATCTTCCTTTCTATCATCTGTTCTATCTTCTTATCCAGCTTCTCTTCGATCATCACTCCTAACTTCTCTTCTATTTTCTCTTCTATCTTCTTTTCTATCCTCTCTTCTATATTCTCTTCACTCTTATCCTCTCTCTTTTCTTCTCTCATCACACCTCTCTTCTCTTCACTATCCTCTTCTCTGTCAGCATCTACCTTCTCTTCTCTAGTATCTTCTCTCTCCTCTTTCTTCTCGTCAGAAGTATTCCCACACTTTCTGGCTCTCTTGCGCCTTGCAATAGGCATTTTCAAAACTCGGCTAGATTACTTAATTTGATCTACTTGATTTCCTGCTAGCTGTCGATTACTGTATCTTCACACAGAAGCGCATGTGGAAATTTAAACGTGATTTTTTTGTTTTGCCTCGTGACATGCAAAAATCAAACAAGAAAATCCGAGCTCGCTGGTTGGAAAATTCACGTCAAAATATTAAAATAACAAAACAATAACAATTTAAGTTCAGGATTTTACCTTGTCTGGAGCAGTCACACGCGACTCATTCACACCACATGCTGATGACATATTTCAATGACGAAAATGTGTATCATGCCTGACTGAATGTCATGACCGCTGGTTGATTGCAGTAGGCTGTGACGTCACATGGCATGTTTCAAGACATCATGTTTAAACCAACTTCAATTGGCCAACTGGCGTACGCTTTCTTTCAGCGTTCTTGAGCATTTCTGTCTCATCGGATCAATCGTGGTTTTCAAAGCTTACTTTTCCATACTTCAAATACAAACTTGCAATACAGCAATGTAGTGCTACAGTGTTGCTCTTGATTCATTGTTTTGTTTTGCTATTGCTGTTGTTTTATCTCGGTTGTTCGGCTATCAGATGGCACTATATCAGATCTCACCATAAATTCGTCTTTCTATGGTAACTATTTCTGATCGATGGGCAGCACTCAGCATCCATGTGACATTTGGGCTGAATCTGGCAGACCATGTTGTTATTTAATATCAGAACACGTCCCTGGTATATCTAAAAGCATTATGAAACATTTTAACAAACAAATCCAACCGTCGGATGTGTGCTTCTACCTAGATTTGACATTTTCACTGCAGTCACAGCCTAAGTTATCTGTCAAGGACAGAACCTCATGGGGAGAGTCATCAATCACACATGGCACGTATTCATCAGAGGAATTGGCTACTAGTGCTTCTCCCTTATCGTAATGTCTTTAAGAAGCCCTCTTGAATACATGACAGCTTTACCACGTGCATGTGATATATATATTTCCTGAACGTACACTTCCTTTATTTCTACAAAATCGCATTATCTTCGCCGTGGTAGCTTCGTGTACACTAGGCTCCTTACATCCCGAACAGCCTAGCTCCGATAACAGCACCTCCAATCAGTTGACGCAGAAGACACGAAACAAGGCACACAGACTGGTGAGCACGCGATCCAGGTAAACAGTCCTTCACCATTTTTGGTCACTGTGCAACTGATGAACAACGTTGACCACAACGTCGCAACAGTCCATATGAACACCACTTTCCAGACACGTTCTGCCCAACGCATCTGCTTAACCCGCGCCGTGGCGGTGCTCGGCGCCACCTTCGCCGTGCCGGGGGGGGGGGGGGGGGGGGGGGGCGCTTCGATCCACCCCCTCTAACTCAGCTTCTATGGCACGTAAGCAAGAACGGAAAACATTGTTCGAAAGCTCGTCAAAATGTATTTTAAAACTATTTCAGGCATTGTTTTTCTCATGTCAATATTGAGGTCACCAGAGGTCATCAAAGGTCAAATTTTCCAGTTTTAGGAATTCGCTCCAGAAACCCTATCACAGGAAACCCTATCACAGGAAACCCTATCACAGGAACTATACCTGGAAGGTCTATATCTGGAAGGTATAGGCTAAGAACAAACGGAAAAACGCAATGGAAAGCTATTAAAAAATGCAATCGCCAATTTGTCCTTAGATTTGAGTTCAGGTCAATAGTTTTTGCTTTAGAGCTCATCAAATGTCAAAAAGGCTATTTTTTTAGCAAAACAGTTTTCAAGAATAATTGTTTACCTAATAAAGATACGGCAATAATTTTGACGCCATCGTATCTGTATTGTCAAGGCGCTTTGAATCATATTAATGATGACCAGGTTAAGTCAACTTACAAATTTGACCTCAGGTAAAGGTCAGGTAGTGACCCAATTAGGTCATGTTCCACATTGGGAGACGTGCCTCGACGAGACAAACACATTGATGTCAGTTTCACATCTCTACATATCTTGATTTTCTCTAGAGTTATTGACAAAAAAGTGTTGGTGACCTCGGATGACCTCAGCTGACCCTGTAGGGTTCACTGAAACAAAAATGCACCTGGGTCTTCAAGAATGGCTTATGATAACATGATCAAGAAGGAATTTGGCTAATATCCTCGCATCCTCGCATCCTCAGAAAAGGAAGCATTTGAATATTTCCAACTGACTTATAATGGGAAGGTCACGAAATTGACCCGACCTTAGGTCATCGATATCAGACATCCAAGATAAACGAATTGTATGTATCATTGCCTTTATGAAATCCTGTAAGTACGAAATCGATCGGCCAAAAACTGTGGCTGTGGTACGACCGCACACTTTTGAAGGTGGGGTCACGTGACCTGGTCTGGTGGCCTGACCTGAGATGACCCGTAGTCAATATTTTTTTCATATGTGGGCAATTGATGCTGTGCTGTGCCAAAAATCGCGGCGCTGCACACCGCTATTTTCCGCTATCCTCGAAAACCCATAGGGAAAGCGTCTAAACGCCCCCTCCCCCCTCCCCCCCCCCCCTCCCCGGCACGGCGCGGGTTAAAGGGAAATATTGAGCTTTTTATTTCTTGTTCTGAATTATTTTATGACACATGTATGGTATCAAAATGATCACGTCTCAATTAGCCCGCGCCGTGCCGGGGGAGTTAAGACCCCCCCCCCCCCCCACACACACACACACACCTAAGGTTTGTCGAGGATAGCGGGAAAATGGTGGCGCGCAGCACCACCGTTTTTTTCACAGCTGTTTGGGCATCAATGAACCACATTATTTTAAATTCTTGACCTCAGGTCATCTCAGGTCAGGTCACCAGGCCAGGTCACGTGACCCCACCTCCAAAAAGTTTGCGGTCGTACCACACCCACAGTTTTTGGCCGATCAGTTTAAAACTTACAGAACTTCATAAAGTCATAGATACCTACATTTCGTTGATCTCGGATGTTGTATATCAGTGACCTTAGGTCGGGTCAATTTCGTGACCTCTCCGTTATAAGTCAATGGGTAAATATTAAAATGCTTTCTATTCCGAGGATATGCTTGATATCAGTTCAATTATTTCTGGATCATGTTATCATAGGCCATTCTTGATGATCCAGGTTCAATTTTTGTTCAGTGACCCCTACAGGGTCAACTGTCATCTGAGGTCACCAACACCTTTTTGTCAATAACTATCGACAGAATGAAGATAGAGAAGTGAAACCGGCACAAATGTGTTTGACTCGTGACACGTCTCCCAATATGCAGCATGACTTACTTGGGTCACCTTGACCTGACTTTGACCTGGGGTCAAATTTATAAGTTGACCTAAACTGGTCAAAATGAGTATGACTGGAAGCGTTTTGACGAGAAAAATACGATAGCGTCAAAATTATTTCCTCATCTTTATTAAATAAAAAGTAATTTGCGAAAAACTGTTTTGCCAAAAATAGCCTTCTTGGCCTTTGTTGACCTCTGAAACCTAAACTATTGACCTGAGCTAAAATCTGAGAACATCAATTCCGATTGAATATTTCAAGAGCTTTCTATTGCTTGTTTCTGTCTGTTCCTAGCTACCATAGTTCCCGATATATTTTGGGGTCTTCGAAGCGAAGTCCTAAAACTTGAAAATCTGACCTTTGATGACCTCTGGTGACCTCATTATTGACCTGAGCCAACAATGACTGAAATAGTTTCAACATGATTTTTAACGACCTTTCGAACGGTAGTTTTATTTTGTGTTTACCTTCCATAGGAGCCGATTCCTAGGGGGCGTCAAAACTCCGCCCCTCCCCTCCCCGGCACGGCGAAGGTGGCTCCAAGCACCGGCACGGCGCGGAGAAAAAGTGAAATACAACTGTTTCAATTTCGATAATTAAAATTTTGGAAATTTGAATATATGTACTTATATGCCTTGGTGACGAATTGTATGATCCTTCTCTATACTCTTCTCGTGACATGGCTGTCGCTTTTCTTTCCTTTGAAAGCACTGTGACATTTGACAATGTCCCTGAAACAAATCGCCGACACTAAATAGGTCGGCGTTGGGTGAATAAACGAACTTCCGATTTCATTGCCACTTTTTCGATTGTTTGTTGATTGTTTTGGAAAAAGTGGTTATTTTTATTGATAAGCGTGAATAAACGAACTTCCGATTTCATTGCCACTTTTTCGATTGTTTGTTGATTGTTTTGGAAAAAGTGGTTATTTTTATTGATAAGCTAATTGGTTCAATTTGTATTATATACAGCCAGAGACAAAACTAAAAAGAAGAAAAAAAAACTATACAAAACTCCTAATGTTGAAAAAAAATTAACTATTATGACAATTGCTTTCAAAAATTGAGGGTCGCAACCACTAACTAGGCCGTCGTTGGGTGCATAAGTTAACTGCCAATTTGGATACCTTTTTATTCAATGTTTGTTGATTGTTAAGGATAGTAGGGCACATAATCATAATATACATTTTTTCCATACCATTTCGTCAAAAAGCAATACCGGATTTTGGTGGGGACCGAAATATGCTACGAAGTACTTGAGAGTACCAGTCGTTAAAAGCGTGGAAAGCTTATCAACTGTAACTTGAACTGTCTTTCGGTACGAGTGTTTATATGCAAAATGTGCTAAATTTACAATATATTTTGGTCTCGTGTGTCGATTACAAGTCATAACTCCATTTTTGTTGGGACAAGGTCAATTTTTCCCTTTAACTCAGTTATACTCACATTTACATCGTCGTGGAAGCTTCTGCCGCTCTGGCCGTCGACTCCACCGCCGGACGTTTGCATTGAGTTCATGGTCAGAAGATTGTATTGGCGAGTGTTGACAGACTAGTGGAAGGTTATGACGATCTCAATGTGGTCAGTTTGTCTTCTTTGTAATTACGGCCAAACTCCGTAGCTTTGTCCCATTGTTGAAAGGAATGAGCTGAATGGGTGTCCGTTTGTCTTGGGACTAAACTTCACTTCTTGTTCGTGCCTTTCAGAATTGCTTCGTATTCATGCAAATGACTTGCATACAATAGAAGGTCTATAGGTAGAAGAGGGATTACGACAACCTGGAGTTGACCAATAGGTTTAATTTGTCACGTTTGACATTGTTTTCTTTCGTCTTAACCCGCGCACTGCAGGGGCTTTGCGCCGAACACGAAGTGCAGGGAGGGGGTTGATTTCCCCCCCCCCCCCCTGAGATCTCGAAAACTACGCTATGTAGAGAGAAACGGAAAAAGTAATTTGATAGCTTGATACATGTTCTATTGAAAGTATTTTAGTGTTCTTTTAGGTCAGGTCAAAATTGAGGTCACCAGAGGTCATCAAAGGTCAGATTTTCCAGTTTTTCCTGTTTTAGGACATTGCTCCAGAATTTCCCATATAACTCAGAAACGATGCTAGTTAGAAACAAACGGAAAAAAGTAAACGCCAGCCAGTGAAATTTGCAATCGCTAAGGTGTCCTCAGATTTGATCTCAGGTCAATATTTGAGGCTCCAGAGGTCAAAAAGAAAAAATGCAGGTTTTTTGCTAAATCGTGTTTTGCTATTAACCTTTTATTTAATAAAGATAACGAAAAATTGTTTACGCCATTGTGTTTATCTTGTTAAGGCGCTTCGAATAATATACATGGTGACCTTGTTAAGTCAACTTAACAATTTGACCTCAGGTCAAGGTCAAATGGTGACCCAAGTAGGGCATGCTGCATATGAGAAGACGTATCTCGACGAGACAAACACATTGATGTCTGTTTTACTTCTCTATCTTTATTATGTCGGGAGTTATTGACAAAAACGTGATGGTGACCTCGCATGACCTCAAATGACCCAATAGGGGTCACTGAACAAAGGTTACACCTGGATCATCAAGAATGTCCTATAATAACATGATCCAGAAGTAATTGGACTAATATCATGCATATCCTTGAAATAGGAAGCATTTGTATATTTCCCCATTGACTTAGTATGGGGAGGTTACGAAATTGACCTGACCTTAGGTCACCGATATCAAAATTCCGATATAAACGAATTGTAAGTACTTATGCCCTCATGACATCCTGTAAGTTTCAAACTGATCAGTGCAAAACTCTGGCTTTGGCACAACTGCAAACATTTTTGGAGGTGGGGTCACTTGACCTGGTCTCGTGACCTGACCTGAGATGACCCGAGGCGATTTTTTCTTCTTCAAAGTATGTGCAATTGATGTCCTAACAGGTGTGCGAAAACTCGGCGGCGCTGCGCGCCGCCGTTTTTTCGCTATCTTTGAAAAACCTGAGGGAGGGGGGGAGCGGAAATCAACCCCCCCTGCAGTGCGCGGGTTAAAACCCTGACAACAAAAAAAAAATGAAATGTATTTACTGCTACAAAACAAGCACCAATTTGAACAGCTATCGATTGGAAGCTGATACCCCTTTTCTGCAGATGGCTTGATCAACCCTAAAGGGTCAATCAAAATTCAACTCTCAGTACTCAACACCAAACTCAGCATTGCATCCTATGACATCAAAACCCAGTATCTTTCAACATTACGCAGACATTGCTGACATAAGGTTGAAACATTGTGTCGGATGGTTTATCCTCTCAAAGTCTAACCATTCTCGTAAGTATCCTATTTCTGCTACAGCCTGAGCCCCATACAACATATTTCAACTTTACTAGCTCATCGATACGAATATATAAAATAGATTCAATTGTTCAATGTTCTGAGTGTAAATATAATTGCGAATTTATTTTTGTAACGGTTAAGGGCTTGTCAGTTTAGTTTTAGAATTAAGCATTGTAAATAAAATAAATAAATCATTTTAGAGCTCCAGTAGCTCAGTCGGGACAGCGTTGGGCCACAAACCCACCCAGTTTGGCACGCTTAGTTCGAGATGGTTCGGCGCTCGCTATTTTACCCTGATTGGGATGGTCTGCTCCGGCGGAAGCGGTCATGTTCAAGGTCAGATCAACCTTCGCAGCGCCTATCACCTATCTGGAGTTGACCAATAGGTTTGAATGCAGAATGCTGCTCGCTCTATGCCTGATGCCTGCTCGAATGCAGTCAAAAGGATTATCTCCCATGTTTACCATATGCAAAAGTATTGAAATGAATGACAAGAACTGTTTATGCTTAGGCTTACATAGGTACAAGAGTCACCTAAAGCGAGATATTTGCAGAATAATGTTTTGATGTTAATCTCCATAACCAGCATCTCGGCTACAACCATCAATAAGAAATTATAGCTTACTCCATAATACTGTCAAAAAAGCTCCGCCGATAAGCAACAAGTCCAATAAGACGCGACGCTGCAAGATACGGTCACTGCCTCGTTTGACAATGAATTGTATTCGATCAAAGAACGAAAGGCCAGCTAACAGAGTGTTCCATGTTACAAGAACATTGCATTCCTGACATACCAAGTAATGATGCTCCTCGATCCAAATCTCCGTGACGACGTAAATTGGAGTGAAACGAAATAAAGCCCAAACAAAATGGACTGCTAAAAGCGGACCTTCAAATGAACATTGTGGCCTATTGAGGACGATTTCTGGAAGATGGTTTGCATCGGACGAGTCATGGAAACTGGGGGCATCGCTTCGAATGATGCGATAGAGTCCCTATAAATTAAGGTGTTCCGCCAAGCACAAGAGTAATACGGTGCAGTCTATATCACAGACATTTATGTTCCCAGTGAAACGTGATTCTTCTGAGAACTTGAGATGCCCTGCCGGGAATGAAGCGCATTTCCATAGCATAATGCAACAATATGTTTCTTAATACAATCAATACTTTATGAACTCAGAACGAGAACTATGCAATCTTCGTTCACCAATAATGACAGACTTCGAATCTCCAATGAACAGCCCGCATCGCCATGCGCGCTGCCATAAAACCGGAACAAGCACGTTTGTTAGAGCTTGTTGGGTCAATGCATAACCCTTCAGCTTCCCCTTTGCAGCTCCATTTTATTGAGAGAAGTACGCAATGAAAGTTTTACGAGTGCACCTAATTGGATGCGGTCAAGCCTAGCGTAAAATATTATTATATTCTGACAGCAGCTACATGACATTTTCTTCGGGGAAAAGCGAGTATGAAGTATGGCAAACCACCAATTTTCACATAAACTCTTTGGAAATGCTTACACGGAAAATATTTTGTGTAAATAAACAGGCATTTTGCCTCAACAACGTCCTTTGTTTAAAGGGTAAACAGTGAACTTCTGTGTTTGCAAATGTGTATCTTTATCACTTGGTTTCGTAGCATTTTGAACATAAATAGTCCCTTTTCCACAATATCGATGATAATTCGGCGCCTACTTTTACAACAGTTGGATATGCAATATGCAATGCTTTCATCGGCATTGATTTAAATTCCGGCCAGTATTACAATCGATTTAAGGCAGTTTAACAAAGACAGATGCTGTTCAGTAATCGGTAAATCGCTGCACCAGCCGTCGTCGTTGTATGGCCTCTTTCATATCTGCCTTTCAATGGCATCAGGACCAACGCTGCCTCACTTTCGGGTCCTGGGTTTGTGATGAAGTATTGTTGTGTCAAAAGCTTCTTATGTCTCACACTCTCACCGCTGCTTCCCGGTCCACATAAGGCTCACTTGAGATAGGATCGTGATTCGATTTTCGGTTGCTGGTCATCTACAGCCCCCTGTTGCATTCTTGGTGATATATGCCTTACTGTTGCGTCTCAAGTTTGCTTCAGATTACTGCCATGACTCCAATCACGACATGACAGTTTGACGATACTGCCATGCTGTTCCTAGCTGCACTGTCCACTGGTATCGGCTCACCATAAACCGCGTTGCACTCAGTACCCACTACAGCGCACTGTCGCCTCTCGGACTACTCTGCCGTCACTGTTCCACTGATGACCGTCCGGGCAGGCGGTTCGGCTGGCTGCCGTCACTGTAACACTGCTCTCACCGCCCGGGCCGGCAGCTCGGCTGGCTGCAGCGTGAGCCGATAGTTCGGCCGCGCCTCCGACCTGCGGGCGCCGACCCCCCCCCCCCCCCCTCCCCATCCCCACTCCACCATGCTCCGCCCCCGTCATCACAACAATGGCTACTCAACGCCTGAAAATAACCACTCCCAGCGTCGCAAAATGACGAAAACATCGCTTCAATATTTATGACCTAATCAGATAAATTGCTACGAGGCTTCAGTGTCAGTTGTGAGGGAAAGAATATGTGTTTTAGTGGCAAGCATACGATTATGTAAAGATCCCGTGGACAATATTTACTGGAGCAGATTCTAAACCGACGGTTCAACGAGGAAAATAACATCGGTTTGTCCAATATTATTTCCTGTCCTCTGGTTTCGCATTTACTTCATGCGTTTCGCTCAAATAGTTACTCGTATAATTGCAGCCATATCAAAACGTTTTTTAACAGCAGAACCTCAATTGTTTTTATAAGATAAAACAATATTAGCCTTTTTATTTGACACCGTCTTACAGTCACAATAAGAGTGTTACCAAAATGTGCATTGTACGTGGTCTAACCCGCCAGTAACTGGCATTTCAGTCCAATACCATTGCATGAGGGGGTCATTATTATCTGCCATCTCCCGAACCAATGATGATATTCAGAACTCATAATCAAAATGTATCAATCGCTGGCAGTTCACGAATACCATTTAAAGCTTTGGTTTTCAGCTTCAATGCTATGGTTACCCCCTTTGATGACCGGAATGACTCTTTACCCCCTTCCTTCATCGCGCAGACCGCAGTGCCTGGCTTAACCCTCGCCCTACGGGAGTTTTTTTTACCTTCGCCCTAGGGGGGCTGACAGGCCCCCCTATTAACTTCCAAACCAAGCAACTTAGAGCAATGCGGTAAGAACCAGCATGTTGCCTGTCATGAGAGGAATATAACAGTATGCGATTGTTTCAGGTCAACAGGTGACCTTCCAGGTCAAGTGAATGACCTCGTATTTAGCACGTATAGAACAGCGATTTTGCTCTTCAGAAAACCTCAAAATTAGAAATTGATAAATGTAAATATAAAGGCATGTTCCTACACCAGTTTTGACTCAGAAATACAGAAAAGGTAATTATTTGTTCGTATCTTGTAAAAAAAGTCAAAAAACGTTATTTTTTTAAATGACGTAATCAGTTTCTAACACTTAGGGAGCCATCACTCGGTCAAAAATGAAGATATTGCTTTTAAATTTGGTATTGGCATTGTCCATACTCAGTTATATCACATATATTCCGGTTTTTCTAACATCTTTGAAAACTTTGATTTGGTGGGGATTAAAAAAAAACAAATAGGGGTCAAAAACCCAAAATTTTGCAAATCTGAGATTGCCATTTTAAAGAAAATGCCATTTTGTATCTTTGGTCAAATGCGTTTGCAATTTGCTTTAAAACTCTGTTTTCTACAATTTTGCAAATATTTATCATTGTTTACCAACATGACGTCATCAAAACATGACTATCTCCAAAACTACTTAACCAATTTCAATTAAATTTTTACAGCATACGTATAATTGTTGTAACCTCCACTACTGAAAATTTCAGTAAGATGCACTATATGTGTAAAAGTTATTCAAGAAAAACCTCAGGAGGGTCTGTCAGGCCCCCCCCCCCCCCGTATAGGGCGAGGGTTAAACTGCGCCCCGCTGGGGCATTTAGCCGAACACTTGGAGGGGGTGGGGCAGATTCTGCCCCTCGTTATAATACGCACCAATAACCGCAACGAGATGCGCAAGGCGTCAATCGAAAGCTCTTAATGAGACACAACTACAGCATCCACGAAATTGTCAAAATAAGGTCACATGTCAGGTGACGGTTAGGTCAAAGGTCAACATTGAGGTATTTAAGTTAATGGGCCATACTTTCCATCCCAAGCCTTAGATTGCGACTATTACTGCACAAGGTGTTCTCAAAGGTATAATGCATCTCCCGCATAAGCGAAAGTGAAATTGTAACCAAAGGTCAAGGTAAAGGTCAAGTCACTATTGGCAAGAGATCTACGAAAATCATGCGACACGTGTTTTATTGGTCATTTTATACATAGAATTCGATAGTAGCAGCCATTTTCACAACCTGACCCCATATCATTTCAAGGTCAGGTTACAAAATGTCAACATTTGAAATTAATTAATGTAAATAAAAAGGCATGTTTCTAGACCAGTTTTGTCTCCAAAATACAGCGGTGACATTTATTTGTCTGTATCTGGCAACTAAAAGCAAAAAGATGCAACTAAAAAAATGAAGTCATGAGTTTTGTATACTTAGGAAGCCATAAGTCAGTCAACAATAAAGATAATGCTTTGATATTTGGCTTGGGAATGGTCCATACTTGGTTCCCCAATAAATATTCCGGTATTTTTAATATTTTTTTTTAAGTGGAAATGTTTCCTTTTGTATTTTTGGGTGACGAAAATCCAACATTTTACAAATCCGAGATAGACATTTTGAAGAAAGTGTAATGTCCTTTCATTTGACGTTTTTTTTATTTCCAATTTGCTTAAGAAATATATGTTTTGATTTCCGCCCCCCCCCCCCCCCATCAGGTTTTTCAAAGATAGCGAAAAAACGGCGGCGCGCAACGCCGCCGTCTTTTGATACACCTGTTAGGACATCAATTGCGCACACTTTGAGAAAAAATATATGCTCGGGTCATCTCAGGTCAGGTCACCAGACCAGGTCAAGTGACCCCACCACCAAAAATGTTTGCAGTTGTGCCAAAGCCAGAGTTTTTCACCGAACAGGTTGAAACTTACAGGATGTCATGAAGGCATCAGTACTTACAATTCCTATCTCTCGAAATTTTGATATCGGCGACCTAAGGTCAGGTCAATTTCGTAACCTCCCCATAATAAGTCAATGGGGAAATATACAAATGCTTCCTATTTCAAGGATATGCATGGTACTAGTCCAATTACTTCTGGATCATGTTATTATAGGATATTCTTGATGATCCAAGTGTAAGTTTTGTTCAGTGACCCCTATTGGGTCATTTGAGGTCATGCGAGGTCACCATCACTTTTTTGCCAATAACTCTCGACATAATAAAGATAGAGAAGTAAAACAGACATCAATGTGTTTGTCTTGTCGAGACACGTCTTCCCATATGCAACATGCCCTACTTGGGTCACCACTTGACCTTGACCTTAGGTCAAATTGTTAAGTTGACTTAACAAGGTCACCATATATATCATTCAAAGCGCCTTGACAAGATAAACACAATGGCGTAAACAGTTTTCCGTTATCTTTGTTAGGTAAAAAGTTAATAGCAAAAAACGATTTAGAAAAAAAAAATGTTTTTTTTTCTTTTTGACCTCTGGAGCCTCAAATATTGACCTGAGATCAAATCTGAGGACACCTTCACGATTAAAAATTTTACTGGCTGGCGTTTCCTTTTTTCCGTTTGTTTCTAACTATCATTGTTTCTGAGATATATGGGAATTTCTGGAGCGATGTCCTAAAACAGTAAAAAAATGGAAAATTTGACCTTTGATGACCTTTGGTGACCTCAATTTTGACCTGACTTAAAAAACACGGAAATACATTCGATAGAACATGTATGAAGCTATCAAATTCCTTTTTGCGCTTCTCGCTACGTTGCGTAGTTTTCGAGATCTCAGGGGGGGGGGGCGGAAATCAACCCCCCCCCCCCTGCAGTTCGTGTTCGGCGCAAAGCCCCTGCAGTGCGCGGGTTAAACGTCATTATCTCCTCAAATGCTACATTAATTTCATTGAAATTTGGGGAAAAGACGTATAATAGATCCAGCATCAGGTACTAAAGGTTTCACGTCGCAATCTATCACAGGTGTCAAGTGTTTGAGAAAATTTGGGAGGGGCCAATTCTGCCCCCCACCCCACCTCCCCCTTCCCCCAGCGGGGCGCGGGTTAAATTACTGA
Organism: Chirona hameri; assembly: GCA_036785665.1. Lineage (NCBI taxonomy): Eukaryota > Metazoa > Arthropoda > Thecostraca > Balanomorpha > Balanidae > Chirona > Chirona hameri. Next base: position 2,109 of record JAXIVJ010013534.1, on the reverse strand, counting down.
TTTGTTTCGCCTTCATGTGTAACTCACCAACGATGACGCCTTGCATCGCCTTGACGATATTGACATCTATCTGAACTCGGCCATTGGCCTCGAATTCGGACATCATAGTCTTTACCAGTTCCGTGTCGTAGTTGCTAAACAGCAACATTAGCCTCTCTATGTTGAACGAAACCTGTGGTAAAACTAAAACGGCGTACACGCATGCTGAGAAGTCGTAATATTGAGATCCAGTAGGGTGTCCACCGCCCACTTCTCTGCTCTTGCTTTTCTGCCCATTGCTCTTGACATCTGGGAGACGAATGATGCACGTACATGAACGCGTTATTGTTATGCATCGTGCACTTGCAGTGTGCTTGTCCTTGATACGCTTATTTAAACATAATTCGTTCAACAGTTAACCCTCGCCCTACGGGGGGGGGGGGCCTGACAGGACCCCCTCCCCAGAGGTTTTTCTTGAATAACTTTTGACACATGTAGCGCATCTTGCTGAAATATTCAGTAGCTAAGTTTACAACAATTATACGTATTCTGTAAACAAAAAGAAGACATTGGTCAATAATTTTTGGAAAAAAATCATGTTTTGATGACGTCATGTTGGTGGAAAAACGATAAATATCTGAAAAACCGTAGAAAACAGAGTTTTAAAAACAAATTGCAAACGCAATTTACCAAAGATACAAAATGGTATTCTCTTTAACATGGCAATCTGGGATTTCCAAAATGTTGGGTTTTAACCCCAAAAATGCAAAAAAAAACTGATTTCTTGGGGAAAAATCACCATAAAACCAAAATTTCCAAAGATGTTAGTAAAACCGGAATATATGTGAGCGAACTGTGTATGGACCCAAACCAAAATTCAAAGCAAAATCTCTATTTTTGACGGAGTGATGGCTCTCTCTCTCTAAGTGTCAGAAACTCATATCGTCATTCTATTAAAATAACTTCTTTTGACTTTTGTTGACAAGAAGCGAACAAATAATTACCTTGTTTGTATTTCGGAGACAAAACTGGTCTAGGAACATTCCTTTTTATTTTCATTTATCAATTTCTTATTTTGAGGTTTCCTGACGAGCAAAATCGCTGTTTTGGACGTGGTCGCACCGAGGTCATTCACTTGACCTGGAAGGTCACACGTCGACTTGAAATATACAAATGGCATACTGTTAGATTCTTCTCATGACAGGCAACATGCTGGTTCTTACCGCATTGCTCTAAGTTGCTTGAATCGGAAGTTAACAGGGGGGCCTGTCAGCACCCCCCCCCCCGTAGAGCGAAGGTGAAAAATAGATAGATAGATAGATAGATAGATAGATAGATGGATAGATAGATAGATAGATAGATAGATAGATACAGACACAGACACAGGCACAGACACAGACACAGACACAGACACAGACACAGACACAGACACAGACACAGACACAGACACAGACACAGACACAGACACAGACACAGACACAGACACAGACACAGACACAGACACAGACACAGGTATAGGCATAGGCATAGGCATAGGCATAGACATAGGCATAGGCATAGGCATAGGCATAGGCATAAGCATAGGCATAGGCATAGGCATAGGCATAGGCATAGGCATAGGCATAGGCATAGGCATAGGCATAGGCATAGGCATAGGCATAGACATAGGCATAGGCATAGGCATAGGCATAGGCATAGGCATAGGCATAGGCATAGGCATAGGCATAGGCATAGGCATAGGCATAGGCATAGGCATAGGCATAGGCATAGGCATAGGCATAGGCATAGGCATAGGCATAGGCATAGGCATAGGCATAGGCATAGGCATAGGCATAGGCATAGGCATAGGCATAGGCATAGGCATAGGCATAGGCATAGGCATAGGCATAGGCATAGGCATAGGCATAGGCATAGGCATAGGCATAGGCATAGGCATAGGCATAGGCATAGGCATAGGCATAGGCATAGGCATAGGCATAGGCATAGGTATAGGTATAGGTATAGGTATAGGTATAGGTATAGGTATAGGTATAGGTATAGGTATAGGTATAGGTATAGGTATAGGTATAGGTATAGGTATAGGTATAGGTATAGGTATAGGTATGGGTATGGGTATGGGTATGGGTATGG
>JAXIVJ010013533.1:0-36934 GCA_036785665.1 Chirona hameri | reverse complement strand
ATACTATTGTACAATATGTCAAAAGATTAATACCCAAATCAAAATCATAGGCGCATTCAGGGGATGTAAAATGGGGGGGGGGGGCATTTTCTGATAGCAAATTTGTGCTGTTCGTGATTGTTTGGGACGACATGAACGTCACATGTGGGCATTACATGCTGTAATTTGTTAAATTTAATATATTTCGCATAGGCGGATCCAGGAAAACAACGTGGGGGCACCATGCGAGTAGCACTGTTATCATCTTACTAATTTGAAGTTGGGCCTAATTTGAGGTATGGTATCGCCTCCCATCTTTTGAACCTGAGTGCGCCTCTGCCAACAAACATTTATAATCTCAGTATGTATGATGCATATTGCATTGAAAATGTTTCTGACACATTTATTGCACTGCAAACTACGAAGGAAGTATGCGCCGCACAACCGCATTCGTAACACCCTCCCCAAAACAGGAGCCTGGCACCGCCTCTGCTGACCTGATTTTTTTCTCGAAATTTGGCACAACACCCGCCATTCAAAGTTGGGAAAAGTCACAGTTTCAAGACGCTAGGCCCAACGGTTTAGAAGCGGCGAGTGAAAAAAACACCGGGGGGGGGGGGCAGAATCTGCCCCCCCGCAGGGAATAGGGTTAGTCTCGGAGTGATTGGTCGTCAAAATTAGGCTTGCACAGTGACCTTGGACAAATTCGGAAGGCCGCATCTTGGAACATATTTTTTGGGTTAATTTTGTGGTCACCACCAATGCACCAACCTCTAATAACTAACCCTTGAAACCTCTAATAACTAACCCTTGAAACCTCTAATAACTAACCCTTGAAACCTCTAATAACTAACCCTTGAAACCTCTAATAACTAACCCTTGAAACCTCTAATAACTAACCCTTGAAACCTCTAATAACTAACCCTTGAAACCTCTAATAACTAACCCTTGAAACCTCTAATAACTAACCCTTGAAACCTCTAATAACTAACCCTTGAAACCTCTAATAACTAACCCTTGAAACCTCTAATACACAACTTTTCAAAACAAATTGAAGATGGTCGGACGGCACCCACTGGTTGTCTTATTGTGGAATGCCGCACCTTATCTATTGGCTGATTTTAACCAAAATTCATTTTTAGCTTTTGCGGTGGGGAAATGATTTGTTGGCTTAAAATCAGCCAATGGATAAGGTGAGCCAATGCATGAATATGTAATTTTGAAGCTCTCTTAGTAATGCGGTCTGAATACATATATGGTCGTTTCTTAATTCGCAGTCAAACATACGCTAGAGGAGAAGATAAGCCGGACCTTAGTGTGTACTGCTGGTCCCTGTACATGCAACTGCTGGTCCCTGTACATTGATTATCGGCAATGCCGTTTGGAGGTTTTGTACCAGTGCCTTTTCTGAGGTCACGGACGTCATCTTATTGGGGTCGTTCTTGATGACTGCCCACATATTTTCGATCGGTGACAGGTCAGGGTCATTGCCTGATTGGACCCCTTCTCTGCAAAAGCCCGAACGTGACTGCGACACCAATTATTGGTCTTCTTGGCGTGACGGACTAGAGCCATCTTGTCTAAAAAATACTCTTTATATGTCCGGCAGGCGTTTGGTATCGGTTGGCAGGCCATCCCCTTCTTCGCAGCATCTCTGAATGTTCTGGCCATCTTTAGCACTTCTTTGGCATAGTAGTCGGCAAAGGCTGTCTGGCCGCGGGGCACGATATGCAGGTCGGAGAGGCCTCTGTGGCTCGTCATGCCCCAGACGAGGACTTTCAGGAGGCCGCCTGGCCGTCTCGGTGATAGGCAACTCCTCGCTGTTTTTGGACCCAAACCCGGTCTTTTATAACCATTGGGTGGATACGATTCACTGGCAACCTGATTATGGGCCATGGCGCCTCTGACCATTTACAAACGCGTAGTTATGTATCGATGTCTTGCACTCATTCACCATTGACGAGATGTGGTACGGGCTCTTTGGGTACCTTCGAAGAAATTACCTCTGCCGTGCCCAATTGGCTAAGCTCGGATCGGCCGCTGGGGTGCTGTGATCGCCCGACATGTGCATTATGCATATTCTCCAGAGCGAGGTTTTCATAAAATTCCGTTTGTTCGCCAGTCGTGGGAGACGGTTGAAACATGGGCACCACCAACCGCTCATCCATTGTGGGACACTGTATTCGACATATGCTCTATTGACATATTGCGACTTTATGTGAATAATACAAACGTCATTGCCGTCATGCGCCACTTAAGACACATGCAGATTGTTATGGATTGACGATTCCCCGATCTGCCGTAGCCCTACTTCAGTGCACCTTCGACTTCAACGACTGCATGGAACTCTACCAGCTGGAAGTGAATGACACCGACATCTACATCGTTGGCAGCAACGATGTATTCAACAGAGTGAGTATTCCCCAGTTTTTATTTCTTAGAAATTCTGAAAGAAAGTCCCTCGGCTGTATAGGGAACACCGGGATGCAGACTCGGCTGTATAGGGAACACCGGGATGCAGACTCGGCTGTATAGGTAACACCGGGATGCAGACTCGGCTGTATAGGGAACACCGGGATGCAGACTCAGCTGTATAGGGAACACCGGGATGCAGACTCGGCTGTATAGGGAACACCGGGATGCAGACTCGGCTGTATAGGTAACACCGGGATGCAGACTCGGCTGTATAGGGAACACCGGGATGCAGACTCGGCTGTATAGGTAACACCGGGATGCAGACTCGGCTGTATAGGGAACACCGGGATGCAGACTCGGCTGTATAGGTAACACCGGGATGCAGACTCGGCTGTATAGGGAACACCGGGATGCAGACTCGGCTGTATAGGGAACACCGGGATGCAGACTCGGCTGTATAGGGAACACCGGGATGCAGACTCGGCTGTATAGGGAACACCGGGATGCAGACTCGGCTGTATAGGGAACACCGGGATGCAGACTCGGCTGTATAGGGAACACCGGGATGCAGACTCGGCTGTATAGGGAACACCGGGATGCAGACTCGGCTGTATAGGGAACACCGGGATGCAGACTCGGCTGTATAGGGAACACCGGGATGCAGACTCGGCTGTATAGGTAACACCGGGATGCAGACTCGGCTGTATAGGGAACACCGGGATGCAGACTCGGCTGTATAGGTAACACCGGGATGCAGACTCGGCTGTATAGGGAACACCGGGATGCAGACTCGGCTGTATAGGTAACACCGGGATGCAGACTCGGCTGTATAGGGAACACCGGGATGCAGACTCGGCTGTATAGGGAACACCGGGATGCAGACTCGGCTGTATAGGGAACACCGGGATGCAGACTCGGCTGTATAGGGAACACCGGGATGCAGACTCGGCTGTATAGGGAACACCGGGATGCAGACTCGGCTGTATAGGGAACACCGGGATGCAGACTCGGCTGTATAGGGAACACCGGGATGCAGACTCGGCTGTATAGGGAACACCGGGATGCAGACTCGGCTGTATAGGGAACACCGGGATGCAGACTCGGCTGTATAGGGAACACCGGGATGCAGACTCGGCTGTATAGGGAACACCGGGATGCAGACTCGGCTGTATAGGGAACACCGGGATGCAGACTGGCAAAACGTTGGCTTGGGTCGGCTGTATAGGGAACACCGGGATGCAGACTGGCAAAACGTTGGCTTGGGGGAGCAAATCACGAAAGATCCGAAACAATACAACTAATTGAATCTCACTTGCTCAAGGGCGTATCCAAAGGGGTATACCCTGGACACCCGCGGGCAACCCCTTGAGCTGGGGGCCCATTTTTTTTTGTCTAAGGGACCCTAAGTGGTCTTAGGGGCCCTTGGCTGGCCAGACGTACCCTCAGTCGATCTGAGGGACGATCGGTCGGCCCGTGGGGGGGGGGGGGGGGGGGGCTCAGTCGCCCTGAAGGGGCCCTCAGTCGGCATGAAGGGGCCCTCAGTCAGCCTGAGGGGCCCTGTCGGCCCGAGGGGCACTCAGTCGGCCTGAGGGGCCCTCAGTCGGCCTGAAGAGGCCCTTAGTCGGCCTGAGGGGGCCCTGTTGGCCCGAGGGGTACTCAGTAGGCCTGAGGGACCTCAATCGGCATGAGAGGCCCTCAGTGGGCCTGAGAGACCCTCAGTCGGCCTGAGGGGCCTTCAGTGGGCCTGAGGGGCCCTCAATCGGCTTGAGGGGCCCTCAGTCGGCCTTAGGGGGACCTCAGTGGGCCTGAGGGGCCCTCAGCCGGCCTCAAGGGGCCCTCAGTTAGCCTGAGGGGGTCCTTTGGCCTGAGGGGCCCTGAATCGACCTGAGGGAGCCCTGTGTCGGCCTGAGCCTGAGAGGCCCTCAATTGGCCTGAGGTAGCCCTCAGTCGGCCTTAGGGGCCTTCAGTCAGCCCGAGGGGCCCGCAGTCGGCCTGAGGGGACCCTCGGTCGGCCTCATGGGGCTCTCAGTCGGCCTGAAGGGGGGAGGGGGGGGGGGGGGCTTCGGGCTGAGGGGCCCTGAGTCGAGTTGAGGGGCCCTGAGTTGGCCTGTGGAGCCCTCAATTGGCCTGAGGTAGCTCTCAGTCGGTCTTAGGGGCCCTCAGTCGGCCTGAGGGGTCCAGTCAGCCTGAGGGGCACTCAGTTGGTATGAGGGGCTCTTAGTCGTCCTAGTATAGCCCTCGGATGGCCTGAGGAGTCCTCGGTCGGCCTGAGATCTCCCAAGGCCGGCTTGAGGGTGCCCTTGGTTTATATGAGGTGCCCTCGGACCGTCTGGGCCCTGAGGGGCCTTCTGTCGGTCTGAGGGGCTGTCACTGCTCAGTCGGCTTGAGGGACCACTGGTATCCTAGGATGGCCTTCGGATGGCCTAAGGAGGTGCTTGGTCGGCCTGAGATGGCCCTCGGCCGGCTTGAGAGGGCCCTCAGTCGGCACGAGTGTGCCCTCGGTCTGCCTAAAGGGCCCGCAGTCGACCCGATATGGACCTTGGCCGGCCTGAGATGAACCTTGGACAGTCCAAATGGCCCTCGGTCGTCCTGAGGGAGCCCTCGGTCGGCATGAGGGGCCTTTAATGGACCTGATACAGCTTGTGATCGCTCTGAGGAGCCCTTGGTCGGTCAGAGTGCCCTTCGGTCGGTTCAAGGGGCCTTCGATCGACCTGAGGGAGCCTTTGGTGAGCCAGAGTGGACCTCAGTTGGCCTGAGGGTGCTCTCGGTCGCTCTGAAAGGCCCTCAGTCGGCGTAAGGGGCCCTGCACCGGCCTGAAAGGACGCTCGGTCAGCGTGAGTGACCCTCGTTCAAACTGTGATGTCTTCGGTCGGCCTTAGATCGCCCTTAGCCGGTCTGTGCGGGATCCCTGCTAGGCCTTTCAAGACCGATCTTCCGAGGCCTCGGTGGGCCCAACAGACCCACAGAGGTCTCTTTTAAGCCAGATAAGAACCGTTTCAGGATGTCTTTCCCTTCGTTCAAATCACGACTTAAAAACATGTTGAATCTGAGATGAACTTATTTTCATTATTTTCCCCCGCGCTCAACAACGCATTTTCATCATTTACCCTACCCCCAGCTCAACATATTTTTTTTCCTCGCTGGGGTGGTGGTAACAGCCAAAAGGAAGGACCCTCAGTCTTGGAAAGGGGCCCTGACTCTCTGGAGGCCCATAAAACTGACCGCGGGTACTACTTTGGCGAAATCCTGGATACGCCTATGCACTTGCTTGAGCATTAAACACTGGTACAAGGCAAACAGTAAAAGTTGGTGAGGTTTCCTAACTCTAGAAATGCGTCAATGTTCTCTTCTTCTTTTTTTTTTGGGGGGGGGGGGGGGGGCATGGCCTGGATGGCCTCCTTGGATCCGCCCCGGAGAATTATGTTTGTCTGGATCTGCATCACCCGTTAAATGTAACATAATGCCACCTTTCCTAGCTGACCACCGTGCCGTGCAGCTTAAGGTTTGTCCAATCGGTCAAACCAGGGGTCCAGGATACTGGAAGTTCAACTATTCCTTACTGGGCACTGGCAGACGAAAACTTTGTTACCGAATTAGGCGCGTTTATCCGTGAAGCTTTAAATGAAAACGATGCTCCGGGAGTTTCTCGTGGGCTCCTTTTTGACACAGTGCTTTGCATGACACGTGGAAAAGTAATTCAATACGCGTCCAGGAAGCAAAAGGCCAGAAACGAACGCCTTTTGGAGCTAGAAAAAATAATTTCTAGTAAAACTAACGCAAAGGTAAGTGATCAACAGCTGCTAAGTGCTATTGAGGAGAGAAATGAAATAATAGAGACTAGAACGAAAGGTAATATGTTCCGATGTAAAGTGAATTGGGCGGCATACGCCGAGAAGAGTTCTTCTTATTTCTTCTCACTGGAAAAACAAAAAAACAAGCTCACGGAATATTCCAGCGATGTTTTTGAACCACACCATAGTAACCGGCGAGCTTTCAGACAAAACAGAGCAGATGCTGAACTAAAGCACTGCTTTCTATACGAAGCTTTACAAGCGGGTACCTAGAACAGGCGACAAAGCAATGACTTCTTAGATTCGTTAGAGAGAATCACTGATATACAGCGGGAAGAATGCGAGCTCCAAATCACAGCCGCAGAATTGACGGAAGCGCTTTCGACTCTGAAGAGCCAAACACATCGCCTAGCCCCTATGGGTGTACAGCTGAATTCTTCAAACGTTTTTGGGACATTTTGTGTCCATTGTTGTTGGTAGTAGTAAACAAAATTTATGAGCGTGGAACTTTCCCAGAGTCCTTTTCTAGAAGAGTGACAACCCTAATTCCTAAAAAAGGTAAAAATAGAAGGTACATTGAAAATTTGAGACCAATTAGTCTACTGCCTGTAGCTTATAAAAATATTACAAAAGTGATGGCTTTGCGATTAAAGAAGATGGTAAGCGACCTAGTTCATCCAGACCAGACGGGCTTCATAAAAGGGCGCTATATTGGAGAAAATATCAGGCTAATTATCGATTTAATGGAGCACACAGATCATAAACAAATTAAAGGATAATAATACAATGTTATTTTTTAAAGGCATATGACTCTATAAGCTGGGAGTACCTGACCAAAGTTATACGGGCATACGGGTTTGGGCCAAATTTTCAACGTTGAATGTCCGTGTTTTACCCCTCTCAAGCACACACCGCTAGAATAAACGTTAACAACCTTTTGTCACCGGCGTTCGAAATCGAACGTGGAATAAGACAAGGATGCCCCCTGAGCTGTCTGATGTGGGTGTTATGTATGGAGCCGCTATTGAGAAAAATCCGGTCAAATAATGGCATCAGAGGGATAAAGATTTCCGATTCGGAGATAAAGCTATCAGCCTACGTAGACGACTTGACTGTTATTTTAGATGGGTCCGAAGATTCGCTACGAAATGTAGTAACTGTTTTGAACGACTTCAGTGCAGGTACAAGACAACGGTTAAATGTGGGCAAAACGATGTGCGCATGGATCGGTAGTGCTAAGCACCAACCGTCACCAATATGCCAAGACTTTAACCTGAAATGGCTAGAGGAAGGAGAGGCTCTCGATTTGCTTGGGAACGAATATTTGCTGATGCTAAGCGCACAAGGGAGGTTAATTACAGCGCACATGGGAGGTTAATTACGGTCATAAAGTTGAAGAAATAAAAAAGGTTATGTCCCCATGGACCCAAAGAAGCTTAACGCCGCTGGGCAGAGTGATTCTTGTCAAGTCTCTTCTGCTATCAAAGTTTGTGCATTTGTTCGCAGTAATCGATAATCCTGAAAAAATATACATGGCAAGGCTGGAATCGCTTCTATTTAAGTTCATATGGGGAAAGAAAGATAAAATAAAGAGAAGTTTCGCGAAGAAACAGTTCTTGGAAGGTGGCATTGAAGCGTTGAATCATTTGCGTTGAATCATTTGCTAATGCTCTCAAAGTAACCTGGATCAAACGTTGGCTGAACCCAAACACGCCAGTTGGAAGTTGCTTGTCAATGAGCGATTTCATGTTGGTAGCAGATTCAATATTTTGCAATGTGCAATCGGAGACCGGCCGATACGTAGCAGGAATTTTCCTAAGTTCTGGGATCAGGCATTAACTGCATGGGCTCAAATACAGCAAAACGGTGACGAGAAGGACGAGTTCTAGCGCAGCCTTTGTTCTTAAACCGTAATTTAAATATTGAATAATCGTTACCAGCCGGTCAATTGCGGTTAATGGATACTCAAAATGCTGTATATGTAAAAGACCTATACAACTTTTCAGCAAGAAGATGGTATAGAGCCACAGAGGTCAAGCACAAGTGGAGTGACTTGAACATTATGACGTGCAACTGTTTAGTCAGTAAAATACCAATAGCATGGCGACCGTTGCAAATGCATAATGAACCCATGGCTTCATCAACAACTTTGACCATGTCAGTGGAAAGCACTACGAAAATGGGCATATAGGACTTTATTGACACCCAAGCTGATTGACCATTGTTCATGCGAAATTAAATGAAATACAGACATTGGGGTTGCTCCGGATTGGAAAGAAGTTAACAAAGTATTTAATTGCAAGTACAAAGAATATTGAGCTTAGATGGTTGCAATTTCGCATATGGCATAGAATCCTTGCAACGCGTAAGATGTTGAAAATATTTGGTATCATTGATAATGATCAGTGCATTTTATGTAGACAAGCAGTTGAAACAACGTTACACCTGATGATCGATTGCCCAAAAGTCAAGACTTTCTGGGGCCTTCAAAAGAGGTAACGGGGTATATCGAACTACACAACGGACTCCTATAATTTTTGTTTGGGGGGGGGGGGGTTCATACAGGCGGGGAATATGACCTAAACCTGTTTTTGTTGCTGGCCAAATGGTTCATATGGAAGCAAAGTAAATGGGAAAGCAACCTTACCATCCGTCTGTTTTTGCTCCCCTTAACGGCGTTCCAAAGAGTGCAAGCTTGTGTCTATGGCATGCACGACAGGGCAGAAGAGTTCAAGACGTTGTGGAGCCCCACAGGGAAGATGATAGGTGTGCTATCGGTTTGAGAGTGTGTTTGTACCTCTTCGTTGGACATTACGTCGAATCGTTAGCCATGCACGCCAGCATGTTCGGTGCGTTAAAGTAAGGCGTGAAGCGTTTATGATCGAATATGCATGGTTAGACGTGCCGGTGTTACACGGTTAGACGTGTTGGTATAGCTCCCGCCCATCTCCCCACCCGGGCTAACCCGAGACCGGCCCTCAGCATATTCTGCGGGGCCGGTCGGCCGGCCGGGCGTGCGGAGCGCCGGCCACAGAGCTGGTCGACGGCTCGCACGCCCGGCCGACGGCGAGGGGGCGCCGCCCCGCAAGGCTAGGCCGCGTATTAACGCGAGGCGGCGCGGGCGGGGGTCATGATGGACCATGATATGAGATGCCATTACAGGTCAACAGTGTCTAAAACAGTGTCAACAGTGTCACAATGTCTTAAGTGTCTCTGTGTGTGTGTTTCGAAATAAATGTGGAAAAATAATAACCCCTGTAAATGTAGATCGTGACGCTGGAAGCCACACACTGCAGGTGTACTGCTACAACGACGCGGCCAAGTGGGAGGGCGGCGGCTGGACCGGTGTGCTGCGGCAGAACGACACTACTCTCATGACCCCCTGGAACCAGGAAACTGACCAGACGGGATCCGGATCACTCTACGAAAACTTCTGGATAGGTGAGATTTCAGAATAGTGGCGGCCGATAGTTTGCTGAGTTAGGCATTTTGGACAGTACTTATTTGCATTTTGTATGTATTTTACTCTTAGTTCAATGCATGTTTTCAATGTATCAGCTCATAAAGTATCTGTTATTGGTACTTTTTATGTTTAAGATCTGTATTTCGTCCATGATGGTCACAAAATACCTATAGTAACAATGATACAAAATATAACAAGATTGTCGGAAAATGCAAGTATTGCATGTAGGTATCTTCTTTTGTTCTAAGTCTCATGAAATCATCCCATTGTAGCTAGCTGCAAGGTCGGAGCGTCCCATTCTGCTGGCTTTGGACGGCGCCGCTGTCGTGAACAGTTGCAACATATGACTGCATTTTATTGGATCGTATCCCTGCCAGAGGAGTGCGTTTTTCGCTATGACGAATAACGTGAATATCTGCTTCTCTTCTAATGAGGGCATCGGATGTCTGCCCCACCCATGATTGGATACTTCACATATATGTCCGATGTCCGCCTCCCCAGGCTCTGACCCCTGTCACCTATGTCCGATGTCCGCCTCCCAAGGCTCTGACCCGTCACATATGACCGATGTCCGCATCCCCTGGCATATGACCGATGTCCGCCTCCCCAGGCTCTGACCCGTCACATATGACCGATGTCCGCCTCCCCAGGCCCTGACCCCTGTCATATATGTCCGATGTCCGCCTCCCCAGGCTCTGACCCGTCACATATGACCGATGTCCGCCTCCCCAGGCCCTGACCCCTGTCATATATGTCCGATGTCCGCCTCCCCAGGCTCTGACCCGTCACATATGACCGATGTCCGCCTCCCCAGGATCGGGCCCCTGTCACATATTACCGATGTCCGCCTCCCCAGGCTCTGACCCCTGTCACCTATGACCGATGTCCGCCTCCCCAGGCTCTGAACCGTCACATATGACCGATGTCCGCCTCCCAGACTCGGACCCCTGTCACATATGACCGATGTCCGCCTCCCCAGGCCCTGACCCCTGTCACATATGACCGATGTCCACCTCCCCAGGCCCTGACCCCTGTCATATATGTCCGATGTCCGCCTCCCCAGGCTATGACCCATCACATATGACCGATGTCCGCCTCCCCAGGATCGGGCCCGTGCCACATATTACCGATGTCCGCCTCCCCAGGATCGGGCCCCTGTCACATATGACCGATGTCCGCCTCCCCAGGTTCTGACCTCTGTCACATATGACCGATGTCTGCCTCCCCAGGATCGGGACCCTGTCACATATGACCGATGTCTGCCTCCCAGGATCGGGCCCCTGTCACATATTACCGATGTCCGCCTCCCCAGGATCGGGCCCCTGTCACATATGACCGATGTCCGCCTCCCCAGGCTCTGACCCCTGTCACCTATGACCGATGTCCGCCTCCCCAGGCTCTGACCTGTCACATATTACCGATGTCCGCCTCCCCAGGCTCTGACCCGTCACATATGACCGATGCTCTGTCCGCCTCCCCAGGCTCTAACTCCTGTCACATATGACCGACTAGCGGGGGTACCCGGCGTTGCCCGGGAAATTAAGAACCTGGCGGTGACTCCTCAGGCGAGTGCTCTAAATTTATATTTCTCCCCCACTATGCCAAGGCCATGGTCATAAATCTAATTTTAGAATACTCCTTCCAGTATGCCATAAGGCCACGGTCATTATTCTATTTTTTAGAGCGCCCCTCTCAGTATGCCATAAGCCCAAGGTCATGAATAATCCAATTTTAGAGCACTCCTCCCAGTATGCCAGTATGCCTCAGTCGTGAATATAATTTTAGAGTGTTCCTTTCAGTATGCCATAAGGCCACGGCAATGCATCTAATTTTAGAGCACTCCTCTCAGTATGCCATAAGGCCACGGCCATGAATCTAATTTTAAAGCGCTCTAAATTTATATTTATCCCCCACTATGCCAAGGCCACAGTCATGCATCTAATTTTAGAGTACTTCTCCCAGTATGCAGTAAGGCCACGGCCATGAATCTAATTTTAGATTGCTTCTCCCAGTATGCCATAAGCCCACCAACTGATGTTGGCCCCCACAGGCAGGCCATAGTCACACAAATTCCAAACCTTAATCTAATTTTGACCCTAATGCTCTAATTTTAAAGTGCTCTATTAGTGCTCGAAATGTATGGGTTAACTGACATTACCCTGGACACGTCCCAAGATTGGACTTTTCATGCTATCAGAATAACACACAACCACACCTTACCCCGGACACGTCCCAAGATTGGACTTTTCGCACAACCAAATCATACTGACACACTGAAGTACCACTTGAAAAATACATGCTACCAGCCACACTAATACACATTTGGGCTAGTGAGGATCATCGTTTTGGGTCCACCGACCACCACCAAGGGTTTTCAAGTTTAACAACCAAATAATACTGACACACTAAAGCATCACTTAAAAAAATGCATGCTACCAGCCACACTAATATACATTTGGGCTAGGGTCGCCAGGATTAATATTCAACCAATGCAGGTACCTACCTAATTAAAAGGACACTGATTCAACGGTTATAGGGCCTTGGATTCAACACTGAATACACAACCCCAAGGCCGTACAAGGGAGGTAGATTCATCCGGGGATTTTAGCGCCCCAATCGCTCGACATTACGTGATGTCACTGGTGCTCTGGTCCAACTCGGATGTCGCCGCACGCGGTTCCGTGCGGTGCGAATATTTCGAGCGGGATACGGATAGTTGTGCCTAAGGTACGATCCTATTTAAGATTACGTTTACCGCGGATAATTATCCATCCCTTAACTCATGCTGAGGGGGGAGACGGCCATACGCTGCCCCGGTCTGTGTGAGGGGCGACTGGCGAGACGGCCATACGCAGCCCCGGTCCGGCTAAGGGAGAGATGGCCATACGCTGCCCTGATCTGGCTGAGGGATGAGACGGCCATACACTGCTCCGGTCTGGCTGAGGGCGAGACGGGCATACGCTGCACCGGTTCGGCTGAGGGGCGAGACGGCCACATGCTGCCCCAGTCTGGCGGAGGGGCGAGAAATGTCATTGTATTGGCTTAATGTCCAAGATATGCTTAAAAACAAAACAAAAAATATTTTAAAAGCATAGACTTGCAACCTAACTACCTAACTTACTTATCTAACGGCGACAACTTCAAATTGCCGCTCGTCAACACCCGTCAAAAGACCGCAAAACGCTCGAAAGCGCAGCTGCGGAGACGGGGCTAGCCACGACTGGACCAGAACACCAGTGACGTCATCGCTAATTCTTAGCCGCTCGGCTGCCGATAGATGGGGAATCCCGGGATGACACCCCCCACCCCTCCCCCCCCCCCCCCCTGGACACTTCAACACTGAACACACGACCCTGGCGTGTTGTTTTCGTATGCCGCAGATGCATGTCACAAAAGGGCAACATATGCAGAAATTAGGGCCAATAAATACGAATATAATTGCAATCAATATGAATTCCACGCTTTCACAATTTACTTGCATACTATAGAGGTCCGATCTGGGTGGTAGGTGGTACATAACCTGCCTGCCATCATGCTGATTCAGAAAATGTATGGGTTTTGGGTCCATCACCAAGGGGTTTCGAGTCCATATCTGTCAAACGGTTTGAATTTGCCCTTTATATAGGAGATGTCCGCCTCCCCAGGCCCTGACCCCTGTCACATATGTCCGATGTCCGCCTCCCCAGGCCCTGACCCCTGTCACATATGTCCGATGTCCGCCTCCCCAGGCTCGGACCTGTCACATATGTCCGATGTCTGCCTCCCCTATGACCCGTCACATGTGACCGATGTCCGCCTCCCCAGGCTCGGACCCTCACATATGACCGATGTCTGCCTCCCCAGGCTCTGACCCGTCACATATGACCGATGTCTGCCTCCCCAGGCTTTGACCCATCACATATGTCCGATGTCTGCCTCCCCAGGCTCGGACCCCTGGCGCAAATGACCGATGTCCGCCTCCCCAGGCACGACTGCCCTGACGCAAATGACCGATGTCCGCCTCCCCAGGCACGACTGCCCTGGCGCAAATGACCGATGTCCGCCTCCCCAGGCACGACTGCCCTGGCGCAAATGACCGATGTCCGCCTCCCCAGGCACGACTGCCCTGGCGCAAATGACCGATGTCCGCCTCCCCAGGCACGACTGCCCTGGCGCAAATGACCGATGTCCGCCTCCCCAGACACGACTGCCTTGGCGCAAATGACCGATGTCCGCCTCCCCAGGCACGACTGCCCTGGCGCAAATGACCGACGTCAGCATGACATTGGTGGTCAGGGCGTTGAACACAAACGGGGAATGGAGAGTTGGTCTGTTTGAGAAGTTTCAAATTGAAGGCAGTACTTTATCTTCGTCCATGGAGTATGTAGACGGCAATATTGGTAAGTGTGAAGTAATATGTGTAATATTCGATATTGAACAATTGTAAATGACTGCCTAACCTTTCCATGTGTGCCCATTTGGTCATGGGTGAATGGAAGCGTGGCGTTCCCGTTCTCGAATGGCTTGGCAAAAATATTTCAATGATCTCTCCGATGCGACCTATTGTTACGTTAGGCGTGATCAGTTGTAGACTGTAGTCTCTAATAATAGTCGTTTTGAGCATCGTGTCTGTGATGAACGTCAGTTAAATGCCTGTTTAGTCTGACTACATAGTCACCCTTTGTAGGTACTTCTGTGCAGTCGAGTGGGCAGAGAAATATAGCAAAGCACTGGACAGTGTTCCGTCGTTGGCTGTAATGGAGCTTAGCAGCATTAAAAGGTACACATGTATGGTTTGAAGTGGGGTATTAATCCTGCTAAATATAGGTACAGTACATGTAGGTAAATTTAGTTTTCTTGGGGGGGCAACAATATAATATAATTTATGTACAAGCATACAGCACAGCTTTGGCTGAAACACTATACAAAACAAGGTTTCTCGTCGCCCAGGTCTGGAGAAGAGCGTCTATGAGGGTGTGCAGATGTCTGGCTCCTGTCTCGGCTACTGGTGGAACCCAGGGTGTCTGCAAAGTACGGTGAGAAGCGGAGAGCTTGTACGCGCACACAGTGTAATGCACCTGTACTGCAGGCACGCTCATGTCACATGCTCTCAACTCCTCCGATGCAATGGCACAGCTGATAGCTGACAGCTGATTGATAGCTGACTACGAGCGATCGTGGAGTAGGATACAAATCTGAATATGAGCGGCCCGGCCCGACCCGACCCGACCCGACCCGACCCGTGGCGACGCTTTTGAGAAGCTCATATCTCTGCAACCGCACATCCGATTAACAAGCGGGATTCTTTGCTGAGCAGCCCCATCCCTGTTTGAGACCAGTGCCGACACACGTGGGTGACTACCACTGCGCGTGCTGCGTGAGGGGTGTTTATAAGGTTTTCTCGCAAAACTCCGCAACAGCTAGGCCGATTGTGTTCAAATTTGGTGTGTGGTTAGGGACCCCTCAGTCGCCGCCTTCCCATAAGGCAGGGGTGGGGTGTCTGCACGTGCGCACGTGCACAGTCTAAGGGGAGTGAAACATCACTTTTTTGGGAAAGTGCCATGTACAACAGCTGTAAAAATGGACTCATACATTTGGAAGACCACATGCAAAATGTCATTCCGGTCTGTGGCCGCTTCTTTAGATAAGCGCATCGAGCTTGAGTGAACCCATTTCGGCCGCTCCCGGCATTGCAGTCTCTACGGCGCTGCGCCTTGTGTCATCGGTGGCGGCAGGCCGCTAGCACCAGTCGGCGTACCGTGTCGGCGGCCGGACGGCCGGGCGCGCGGTCTATGCGTACGAAGGGGTCAGTGCCCGTACGTAGCATTGTGACACGTAATGGAATATTATTTTGTCTGGTTGCCCAATCTGGAAGCCTAAAAAAATGGCAATCATTGCGTCATTGCGTCGATATAGCACCATGTTGGCGGTGCCTTCCGTCATTTCTGTCGCGAGCTCGGTGAGTGCGGATTGCGGCCGAGTCGCTGCAGCACTATGCCTACATAGGGAATTGTTCATTCTTGGACATGGGTGACGCATTACTTATTCTTGGATGTGGAAATAGAATGTTCAGTAGGACATATGAGGGTGGAAACACGATTTTCCCATAAAGTCAATTGAGGCAAGACACAGCAGAAGGGCTCAGTCGTCGAATTCTCTTTGTATTGGTCGGTCCACCCAGGCTGGTCTTGGAGGTTTACAAATGATTGGTCCATGCCTTACTGATGGTCAGTGGCGTAGCCAAGGGGGGGGGGGGGGTCAAAAGGGGCAATTGTCCCCCGGGCTCTCGAAAAATGGGAACAAATCAACAGAATGTTTTTTGAAAAAGAATATGGGCCCTTTAGAAAAATTAGCTGACCAAATCCAGGGAGTTTTTATATTGGGGTAGTTTTGGAGGGCCCTTGGGGCTAGGTTGTGGCCCCTCTGGTGATTGCCCTCCCCCGCCCCCTGATGCAAATTCTGGCTACGCTGCTGCTGATGGTTACCATGTAATTTGATCATTCTGGGCAGAGACTCGCCCATCATGTCAACTGCAACCCCCCCCCCCCACAGTGGCGGATCTACGGTTGGGCAAAATGGGCAATTGCCCCCCCCCCCCAAAAAAAAACACGAAATATCGGTAGGCAAACGTATGTTTCCCCCCCCCCCCCCAAACAAAAACAAAAACGATCCGTGAGGTTGTGGTTTTTGTCCCGGTAAGTCGTGATTTACGCCCCCCCCCCCCCTCCCCCGCTCAACAGTGGCGTCGCCACTAGAGCCATTCATGGGACACCTTTGCAGCCCCCATCCCGTTCCAGCCCATTCAGCCAGACCAAACCCGTTCCAATCTGAATTAATAATTGATGGGGTTCCCATTCCCACCCGTTTCAGCATATTTCCCTTTTTGTGGTGCTAACAAATCATATGGTCTGTCCCAAACCCGTTCCAACCCGTTACATTTCCAGAAATGGCCCCATTCCCACACATTTCCATCCCGTTCCATGGGTTCCATGGGGATTCCCATTCCATGAAGGGCTCTAGTCGCCACGGTTTCGGAACTTTTACGTGGACACATCATGTCATCGACAGTGGAATGCCCATGGAACCCCCATGGAACCCATGGCACGGGATGGAAATGTGTGGGAATGGGGCCATTTTTGGAAATGTAACGGGTTGGAACGGGTTTGGGACAGACCATATGATTTGTTAGCACCACAAAAAGTGAAATATGCTGAAACGGGTGGGAATGGGAGCCCCATCAATTATTAATTCGGATTGGAACGGGTTTGGTCTGGCTGAATGGGCTGGAACGGGATGGAGGCTGCAAAAGTGTCCTATGCAGGGCTCTAGCAGCGACGCCACTGTAGAGCGGGGGAGGAGGGGGGGGGGCGTAAATCACGACTTACCGGGACAAAAAGCACAACCTCACGGATCGGTTTGGGGGGGGGGGGGAACATACGTTTGCCTACCGATATTTCGTTTTTTTTTTTTTGGGGGGGGGGGGGCAATTGCCCATTTTGCCCAACCATAGATCCGCCACTGGGGGGGGGGGGGGTTGCAGTTGACATGATGGGCGAGTCTCTGCCCAGAATGATCAAATTACATGGTAACCATCAGCAGCAGCGTAGCCAGAATTTGCATCAGGGGGCGGGGGAGGGCAATCACCAGAGGGGCCACAACCTAGCCCCAAGGGCCCTCCAAAACTACCCCAATATAAAAACTCCCTGGATTTGGTCAGCTATTTTTTCTCTAAAGGGCCCATATTCCTTTTTTAAAAAACATTCTGTTTATTTTTTCCCATTTTCCGAGAGCCCGGGGGACAATTGCCCCTTTTGACCCCCCCCCCCCCTTGGCTACGCCACTGACCATCAGTAAGGCATGGACCAATCATTTGTAAACCTCCAAGACCAGCCTGGCTGGAACGACCAATACAAAGAGAATGCGACGACTGAGCCCTTCTGCTGTGTCTTGCCTCAATTGACTTTATGGGCAAATACGAATGAAATACAATTATTCCCTAATTCAAAATTGGAAGTTTGGAAAATTCATGGTCGGTATGTTCCCTCCACTATTGGAAAGCGACACATCTGGTGCTTTTGTATAAATCTGTTCAACGTTGTTGAATGGGCACTTATAAACAAATCGCTAACACTAAATAGGTCGCCGTCGACGTGCATCGATGAGCTTCCGATTTAATTGCCAGTTTGTGTATTGTTTGTTGATTGTAAAGGATGGGTGGGCATATAATCACAACAAGCAGAACGCAAAATATATTTTCCACACCATTGCGTAAAAAGCAATACGGGACAAGCCAGGAGTTTGATGGAAACCGAAAAGTAACTTGTAAGTACCGGTCGTTAAAAGTGTGGGACGCTTATCAAGTTTAGCTCGAAATATCTCTCGGAAGGAATTTTTATATGCAAAATGCGATGAATTTACATCATATTTTGGCCTCGTCTGTCGATTTCAAGTGCTAACTCCATTTTTTTTTGTGGGAAAAGGTCATTATTTCCCTTTAACTTCAACACATTGTGCAAAGTCCAAACCTTGAGCAAACTACAATTATGAAAGAGCAAAAGATAGCAAATTGCAGTGAATTAGAATAGTTTGCGTTAGAATAGTACGCGTAGAATAATTTGTTTTTTCTTCTGATTAAAATAATATATTATTAGCAAAAATGACCATTTTGAACAACTGTTTTACAAATTGCAGTGGCTACAAAATGGCTAAATAGGATTTTTGTTTACAATTGTATTTTTAACCCCACAAGTTACAGAAGTATAATGTTCATCTAAAAAAGAAATCTTCAAATATATATATATATATATATATATATATATATATATATATATATATATATATATATATATATATATATATATATATATATATATATATATATATATATATATATATATATATATATATATATATATATATATATATATATATATATATACATATATATATAAAACGGAATATATGTTGGAGCAGCACACATGTACGATTCCAAAACTAAGTTTCAAATAATACCACCATTTTTGTCTGACTCATGGCTCCAAAGTATGAGTACCTAACTAACGACGCCATTTTTTAAATTGCGTTCTTTTTATCTGTAGTGGCCAGATACGTACAAATAAACATCATCACGGTATTTCTGGGACAACATTAGTCCAGAAGCATACCTTTTCTTTAGATTTATCAATTGGGAGTTTTTAATCTTTGTGACCTGACCTTGACCTGAACTTGTGTGTATGTATTTAGGTGCTTCCACAATGTGGGTTTTCTAGCAACCACGTCGATGAACATATAATACACAAATGTTTAAAACTAGGCCTACGCCACGACATACGACACATTTCGACACAAGTTAACATTTACCTGCCTGACAGGTGATTGGTCAGGGCAGGTTTAAAGGCACCGCTGCTCTCGGTGGCTGACGCACGCACCTCTGCGGGCAGCCTGCTCCATGCATTGGATGCGCGAAATACAAAAGAACGACGGCCAAACTCGGTTCGGATACGCGGCAGCTGCAGCAGCTCATCGGTAGTTGCCCGAGTGGCACGAGCGGAGACTTGGGAGCGGCGAACTACACGCTCTCGCAGAATCTCCGGTGCACGAGTGGCTGTGAGGATGTCTCGTATGAGCATGACATCGCGTTCGCATATCAGGTCGTCAATTTTGAGCCATCCCAGCTCACGCAGCACGGGTGTCACTCGGTCACGGCACCCAATATTACTGACGATACGGGCGCCAAAGTTCAAAGCTTTCTGCATGCAGTGTTTCTGTGTCGCGGTGCAGCTTCCCCAGACAGACAGGCAGTAGCGCACATGGGGGAATACAAGTGCTTCGATCAGCAGCCGTTTGGTTTCCGTGGAGAGACGGTATCTCATCCTGGCGAGTCCAACGAGAATACCGTAACAGATGTGCACGATGGCCGATATCTGCGGCTCCCACGAGAGGCACGAATCGACGGTGACGCCCATAATCTTTACGAACCCTGGACCACTCCATGAGTCACATCAAAACGTTAGTTCCGCCCCTCAGCGACTGTGTGCGACCCTGCAGCCATGCACCAAACCACTCCGCATCGATGCCGTACCACCCCAGCTTCTCCAGAAGACGGCCATGCTCAACGCTGTCGAACGCCTTTGATGTGTCGGCGGTGACCAGCGACGTCACCATACCTCTATCCATGTTGCCAGTCGCGTATAGGACAGCGTCAAGCATAGCCGCCTCCGTAGATAGGCCGGGGCGAAAACCATACTGCTGAGGACATAAGACATTATGCGATGACAGATAGTCCATCAGCTGACTGCACACGACGCGCTCGCACAGTTTCGCTACCGTGGACAGAATGGATATCGGCCGATAATTACTCGGGTCACTGGGGTCCCCTTTCTTATGCAGCGGGATCACTGTGGCGGTCTTCCACTGCTGCGGCACCTCACACGTCATGATTGAGCTGTTAATGACATGGAGGAGGTGAGGCCCTACCACGGGAAAAGTCACTCAGCATGCTGATTGTGACACCGTCCGCTCCGCACGCGCGGGATGAGCCCATCCGCTGCAGCGCCGCCGATAGCTCAGGCAGCGTGGCCGGGCGCAGTGACAGCGCGCCGCTGCACACGCGCGGCGGGCGCGGCGAGAGGGTCTTCCCGGCGTAGGACGATGCCAGGGCGTCCGCCATGCCGGGATCCACGGATGAGAAAAACTGGTTCAGTTTGTCGGCCCAGTGTGGATCTCGATCAGCAGGGTTGGTTGTCCTCGGCGCGGGTTTCTTGGATGAGACTAGGAATCTTTATATGTCTTTCCATGTTGTAGATCTTTAAACGAAGTAAGTAAAGTAGGTTTTTAAACGATGCCAGGAAATAGGAGGACCTAGCACGGTTTAACACGTTCTTGACGGCGTTCCGGCGGAGGAGGTGAGGCCCTACCACGGATACGCGTACCGATAGCCATGCGTCCCATTTCTCGGTCGTGGACCCAGCTGCGCGGATTGGGCTCCAGTCGGCGTTCAGCAGGTCCAGACACAGAGCGTCGTGGTTGAGGCGTCGCGTGGACCGGATGGTTACCTACGCCGGCTGTTGTCGGTTCTTTTCAGCCGTCACTGACACCAGGATCAGGTCATATCAGGAACTTGACAACAACTTCACTTAAGTAAGAATGTATCGGTACTCGGTAATTTATCGGCTCTTACATGAGGTCGGGTGGTAAAACGACTATCAATATCGAATTCTACGAATATTCAGGATGGCATAATTCATAAAATAATACATAGTTCATAAAACATGCATCGTGTGACTCTCGTAGATCTTTAGCGCATGCCGCATATTTACTTTTTGTGACCTTACCTTGACCTTGACTTTTGCTTGCAGTCTCACTTTTGCTTAAGCGGGATATATAGTATACCTTCCAGAGCACTTTTGGGCAATAATGATCGCAATCAAAGGCTTTTAATGGGACATATAGCCCATAAACTCATGTAGGTACGTCGATTTTACATTTTACCTGACCGTGACCTAACATCAATTGCGCACTTGGTGATGCTTTTAAAGACCTATGGCTTTCTTAACCCCCGGCGAGCTGGGGTGGGGCGTTTTGACGCCCCCTAATTTTTTTGGGGAGCGGGAAAACGGTAGCACGCAAACGGTAGCCGTATTTGGCACAGATGTTTGAGTGTCAACTACGTTCATGGCGTGATTTTTTTTCGGATCTTATCAGGTCAGTTAACCAGAGGCCGGATTCCCATGCTGACTTACGAATGATTTTCTTCGTAAGTCGTTCATTTAAGATTACCATCTCACTACTTACGAAAGTTTTCAACTCTCTGCCGATAAATTAATAATTTGGGGATTCCCATCTCTTTCATATATTTCTAAGGGGACTAAAAGCCAATATAGCTGCAAGCTATTTCCTATAGGGAAGAGCAAGTTTCGGTCTCGAATCAACTGCAGAATTTCGGCCAATTACTCGAGAGATGGTATAATACCGATTTAGGAAAATTCTTACGAAAAAAACTTAGGAATCTTCGAAAGAATTTCTTTCATAGATGAGAATCGACGTCCTACCGTCCCCCCCCCCCCCCCCCCCAGGTGTTCGATTACCATAAACGTACCCAAGGGGGCAATTCCCCCTTTGGGTACGCTTATGGTAATCGAACACCTGGGGGGGGGGGGGGAGGGGGGTAGGACGTCGATTCGATCTATGAAAGAGATTCTTTCGAAGATTCCTATTTTTTTGGGTAAGAATTTTCTTAAATCGGTATTATACCATCTCTCGAGTAATTGGCCAAAATTATGCAGTTGATTCGAGACCTAAACTTGCTCTTCCCTATAGGAAATAGCTTGCAGCTATATTGGCTTTTAGTCCCCTTAGAAATATATGAAAGAGATGGTAATCCCCAAATTAGTAACTTGTCGGCAGAGAGTTGAAAACTTTCGTAAGTGACGGTAATCTTAATTGGACGACTTACGAAGAA
Organism: Chirona hameri; assembly: GCA_036785665.1. Classification (NCBI taxonomy): domain Eukaryota; kingdom Metazoa; phylum Arthropoda; class Thecostraca; order Balanomorpha; family Balanidae; genus Chirona; species Chirona hameri. Next base: position 14,847 of record JAXIVJ010013533.1, on the reverse strand, counting down.
AATCATTCGTAGGTCAGCATGGGAATCCGGCCTCTGGTTAACTGACCTGATAAGATCCGAGAAAAAAATCACGCCATGAACGTAATTGACACCCAAACATCTGTGCCAAATACGGCTACCGTTTGCGTGCTACAGTTTTCCCGCTCCCCCAAAAATAGGGGGCGTCCAAACGCCTCACCCCAGCTCTCCGAGGGTTAAGAAAGCCATAGGTCTTTAAAAGCATCACCAAGTGTGTAATTGATGTCAGGTCACGGTCAGGTAAAAATGTAAAAATCGACGTACCTACATGAGTTTATAGGCTATATGTCCCATTATAAGCCTTTGATTGCGATCATTATTGCCCAAAAGTGCTCTGGAAGGTATAATATATATCCCGCTTAAGCAAAAGTGAGACTGCAAGCAAAAGTCAAGGTCAAGGTCAGGTCACAAAAGGTCAATATGCGGCATGAGCTAAAGATCTACGAGAGTCACACGATGCATGTTTTATGAATTATGTATTATTTTATGAATTATGCCATCCTGAATCTTCGTAGAATTCGATATTGATAGTCGTTTTACCACCCGACCTCATGTAAGAGCCGATAAATTACCGAGTACCGATACATTCTTACTTAAGTGAAGTTGTTGTCAAGTTCAGGTCAAGGTCAGGTCACAAAGATTAAAAACTCTCAATCGATAAATCGAAAGAAAAGGTATATTTCTGGACTAATTTTGTCTTAGAAATAAAGTGATGATGTTTATCTGTACGTATCTGGCCGATACAGATCAAAAGAACTTTAAAAATGGCGTTGCTAGTTAGGTACTCATACTTTGGAGCCATGAGTCAGCCAAAAATGGTGGTATTATTTGAAACTTAGTTTTGGAATCGTCCATGTGTGCTGCTCAAACATATATTCCGTTTTATATATATGTATATATAGTTTTTTGAAGATTTCTTTTTTAGTTGAATATTATATTTATGTAAATTGTGGGGTTACAAATACAATTGTAAAAAAATCCTAGTTAGACATTTTGTAGCCACTGCAATTTGTAAAGAAGTTGTTCAAAATGATCATTTGGGCTAATAATATATTATTTTAAGCAAAAGAAAGAAAGAATATTCTACGCGTACTATTATAACGCAAACTATTCTAATTCATTGCAATTTGCTATCTTTTGCTCTTTCATAATTGTAGTTTGCTCAAGGTTTGGACTTTGCACAATGTGTTTAAGTTAAAGGGAAATAATGACCTTTTCCCACAAAAATGGAGTTAGCACTTGAAATCGGCAGACGAGGCCAAAATATGATGTAAATTCATCGCATTTTGCATATACAAATTCCGTCCGAGAGATATGTCGAGCTAAACTTGATAAGCGTTCCACACTTTTAACGACCGGTACTTACAAGATACTTTTCGGTTTCCATCAAACTCCGGGCTTGTCCCGTATTGCTTTTTACGCAAAGGTGTGAAAAATATATTTTGCGTTCTGCTTGTTGTGATTATATGCTCACCAATCCTTTACAATTAACAAACAATACACAAACTGGCAATTCAATCAGAAGCTCATCGATGCACGTCGACGGCGACCTATTTAGTGTTGGCGATTTGTTTATAAGTGCCCATTCAGCAACGTTGGACATATTGACACAAAAGCACCAGATGTGTCGCTTTCCAATAGTGGAGGGAAAATACCGACCATAAATTTCTCAAACTTCCAATTTTGAATTAGGGAATAGTTGTATTTAATTCTTAAATTTAGATCACATCATTTTAATACCATAACGGTAGCCAAAGAAACTGTTGCTAACCAAATCAAAAGGTCATTATTTTCCTTTAACCCCATTTGTAAACAGGGGGGGGGGCGGATTCCGCCCCCCCCCCCTCTCATGTTTTTCGCAGATATCTACAGAACGGCTGGGAGCATGCTCATGAAATTTCGGGGCTTTTCCCAAAACAGATTTTCACATATGGAGTCAAAATTTTGAGTTCTTAACCTGAATAGAGGCGGTTCCAGGGCACGGTTTCGGGTGGGTTTGGCGGCGACATTAGGCGATAATACGGAAATGCGATCTTCACGGTTTCTTCCTAACTGCCTCAAGTATGAAGGAGTTACATCGGTTTACGGTGATTGCAACAAGTGAAAATTAGTTGATGTTCATTAAATATCATACAAATTGCATGGCAGAGGCGGTTTCAGGGGCTTGAAAAAGGGGGGAGGGGTTCCAGGAAGTATTAAATGCTTGGCGGGAAGCCAATAGAGCAATGTATGGGGCATTTATAGCTATCAAAATGTAAAAGATAGCTTCTGCTTCCATTATTTGCATAATTTATTACATATAGAGTTTCAAGGGCGTGTTCAGGCACATGAAAAGGGGGTGACTGGCATGGTGATGACGATATGCCAGCGATTACGGCGCAATAGACGATTAGCTTATAAATAAGGCCAGAAAAGGGAATAAAGTCATTTTTTTTTGCAGAGGCACGCTCAGGAATGGAAGAAAGGGTGTGCGTCATACTATTGCAAGGAAACTAAGAGGCTTGGGCCTACAATGACATAGCATACTGCAGTTTTCGGATGAAACACGCACCACAGGGTACTCTACGAACGATTATAAGATACTAGGCGAGTCCAGGTAGGGTAAAAAGGGGGTAAGCAATGTGAATTTAAGTTGTAGGTGAAATAGTCACTGTTGACTAGTTAATATCATAATAGCGGATAATATACTTATCACAAGGTCTTGCACCTCTCCAGTTTGGATCCTAGATACGCCTATGATGAAGTACAACATGCAAAAAGTAACTATCTACGATCAGTAACTTATTTATAGTGCTGGGTAGCAACTTGCCTGCGGTTAATTTGTTTTTTCTCCCAATTTGACCTCCCTTTTTCACTAACCTGGTACCGCCTATCGCAAAAAATATGATTAATAACTGTTTTGTATAATGTCACAATAACAATGGGGCCAAACTAAGATAGCCCCTAGCGCAAAAATGAATCGATACATTTTCTCAAAATTTCCGGAATGGCAGCCATTGGTGGATACTCACATGCCGGTGGTGGTGCCTACCCTGGGCAAACTCGAATTCACGTGCCACGTGACCTTGAATATGTCCCCGAACCCCGATTTTTCGACATTGGGCCACTTGGTCAGCCCTGCAGTGGCCCTGGTGCATTGCAGTGCTCCGAAACGGGTATCGGTTGCTCCAGGAGGGTAAGTGGAAGGGGATCAGCCGCGCAAGTGCTGGTTTCGTATCACCAGGGCTCCTCCATTTGGGATATTTTCAAGGATGATGTATTTTGCCCATAGCCGGATAGGTGCAGCCCACAGCGACCTTTATGGATATTTTCGTGGTTTTCTATAAAATTTCAAAACATTTCGCAAAATCCAACTTCTCGAGCTCCTGACTGCCATATCCCACCGGATATAGCTTAGTGTCAAGTGTGGTTTAGGAGTTGGAAGTTTGGACAAATTAAAAAGCAAGTACATATACTTCTTTCGGAGCTTATGATTGGTGTTTTCCCTCCACTAACGAAACGCGACATCAATCTGTTCAACGTTGAATACCTACATCTCGTTGAATTACCTCTCAACAAATTGCATACACTAAATAAGTCGCCGTCCGGGGCGAAACTAAACTGCCGATTTCAATTCCTTTTTTAAATTCTTGTTGATTGTTCATAAAAGATTGGCACATATTCGCAAAAGATAGAGTGCAGGAAACATAATGCATACTTTCAAGATAAACCAGTAAAACGCCTTTTTGGGCGATGACGAGCGAACGCGCTCTGGTAAAGCTAAAACAGGTTTGAAATATGAAACGGTAAGGGAGCACACGTGGTAGTAACACAGTCATTTTAGTCCTCTAGAAAAATTGTCAGGCCTCAATGCATGCCAACATAACAATTAAGTTGTATTAAATTGTTCATGATCTCCTTTCTCAAATCCGTCAAAAGGGAGTGCGTCCTGAGCGCTGCATGCTTCAGCGTATACATTAATGCTTAGAATAATACAGCCATTTTTGATCAAGAATCATTTTAGCAACGCTGTTTCGACGATGCGCCGGGTCCTGATGACATTTTTTTTTATAAGAATGGCTTCGGGTCAACAGTACAAATTGGGCCTCCGGCCATCCGGGAAAACGAAGTTTGCTTACCACCACAGTTCAAGTTTAACTATGCCACCTACAAAAGAAAGGGTACATTGTTTTGTTTTCTCAAGAAAAGACGTTTTCAAGAAACTTTGTCTGGGAGTACCTGGAAGCCAAGGGCCAGCGCAAGCGGGATCCGGATGCATCAACATACCAAAAGCGCGAGTTTGTGGCAAAATTCTTTCGCAAAATTCTTCTCGCGATTCTTTAAAAAAAAAAAGTGCATTGAAATCGGCTGTTTAGTTTGGCCCCGGACGGCGACCTATTTAGTGTTCTCGATTCATTACAAATTGGATGTTTTCCCCACGAATTTTCAACATACCGGTATTCAATACATTGTAATCCACTCATGGGACATTTATCCGAACCGTTTTTCCGTAATCAATCAATAAACACCTTAGAAAACCGTGATACATTCGGCGGATTAACTTGGCCCCCTATGACGACTTATTTAGTGTATGCGATTTGTTGAGAAGTAATTTAACCAGTGACTCACTCCAGGGGGGGGGGGAATTTTTGCTCATGGGGGCATAAAGTACCAAACAAATCCACTGGATTTGGCCTTCTATATTGTTAGAGGGGCATAATTTTAACATTTTTCTTTCTTAATTTTTTTAAAAAATCATTTTTTTTGTGGACCAAAAGGGGGGGGGGGCTATTCTTTATGCCTGGGCCTGGGCTTCAGGGGGCCTGGGCTTCAGGGGGCCTGGGCTTTAAGTATAAAAAGTCTTCTTTTATACCAATAATTTTACACCAAAACTTTTTAAAACTTTTCACAAACTTTTTAGAGTCTTTTCAGCGCAATAATCCTTCGTGAAAACGGCTATTGGCTGCATTTTTAATAGAATCAAATAATGCCTACGAACATCATAGACTGGTAGTTCCCTTTATACTAGGTTGTAAGTTGATACATTATTACTATTTTATAACCCTAAATGTTCCAAGCGGCTTTGGGCGCTGCCAATCTTCACCGGTTGCAAGGTGAACAAGCAATATTTTGCTAATGTAGGACCTAGAAGAAAAATCGGCACATAACTGTCCTGAAACGTCAAAAGTATTAATATTGAGAAGAAAATGACAGCCATATAACAATTGCGCCGCGAAGAGGCGCGGAATTTGAGGTTTTGGAAAGCTGGAGCACTATTTTGCTATTTGAATCAGACCGTAGGGTTATTACGAGGAAATGAGACTGGATAAAAAGGGATGGCCAAAAATCATGTTACCCCCCCCCCCTTAGGGCTAAATGGGCCCCTGGAGCCGTCGGTGCCCCCTCCCCATAATCTAAGTTCGCGTCGCCAAAATGCCCACCCAGTCCAAAATCCTTACGGGAGGCCCTGACATCATGTCTTTTCGCGGATCCCAGATGAGTCCCTGAACAGGTCGGAAGGGCGTTGAAAAGGTCGGAAGGGCCCCTAGACGATCTGAAGGGACCCTGGGCCTTTCAACAGTAAGAATACAGTGGTCCAAGGAATACAAATCAAAATTTTCGCGCCGCTCCGCGGCGCAATTTAACTGCAAATTCAATTATATGCTCGTTAGAAGATGAAAAAAACGGCCCGTTTCTCGGCGCATTTATGTGTTATGTTGCCACTTTCCTATATAATTGGGAAAATAGTTAGCTTTATCACTTTTGTTCCGCACTTTTAAACGCACAATAACATTTTTAGAGGTCCGCACCATACGCAATGCGACGCATTGATGAGAATGCATATCCAGGGCATAAGACTAAAAAATTAAGAGTTACAGGTCTTGAACTTTAAAAAAAAATATTCCAAGTTGGTATAGCTGATTCCAAATTGGTGTCGCTGGTTCCAAAGCAGTTTGCTAACTCTAGCTCCTAAAAGCTGGTATGGCCCATGACATACCTGTCATACTGCATTTTCCATCCTTGTAACGTGCCTTTTCATCCGTTTTGTTTGGCGCTTTCAACGCTTGGAAAGGGGCCCTTTCAACGCTCGGGAAGGAGGCCCTTTCGAGGCGCCACCCCCCCCCCCCCCCCCTCCTAGACGAAATCCTGGCTACGTGCCCGCCCCTCTGTGCCAATAAGAATCCCTAAACGTTGCTGATAATAATGCAGACGAATACGGCGATTACCAACAGCCGAGGCAGTACCGTATGCACTTGTCTGTGAAAATACCAGTCTTCCTGTTTGCATTTCAGGGGGTCGACCTCGTAAGTCAGCCGACAACTGCGGAGTTCGCCGATGTAGAAATCAGCATACGCCCCACTGTCAACGACACCGGTAAGCCAATATAGACCCCAGCAAACCCGCATCGCCGTTTTGTACGGAAGACCTCGTTTATCAGTCGGACTGAGTCAGAGTCATTTGTATTGGATCAATCTTTAACCCTATTAGTGGCAGGCTCCTGGCTACCCCTATCAGTGGCAGGGGGATTCCCCCGGATATCTCGAGATCTACCCGTCTGATTTTCACAAATCAAACGGCGTTTAATTCCCCTTAACACAATCTACATTTCTGAAGAAAAAAAATCGAAATATTTGATAGGGGGACAACAGGGGGGCAAAAACTACAAATATTAGAGGTATTTGTGATCCAACACAGCTGTCATGTTTATCAATCGATTTTAACGCAACTAATGGGGATCGTTAGAGATTTAATTGGGGATTGATATATGACGGTGAAATGCAAAAATTATGGGCGTTTTCAGGTCACTAAATTTGGGGTAAAATAAATGCCTTATAACACCGTCTTATTTCTTCTTCTTTTTCGATAAATGAAATGGTGCGCTATTGTGACATCGGAAACATGTTATAAAGCATATTTGCTTCCATAGGCGGTGCCAGGTTAGCGAAAAAGGGAGGCAAAATATATTAAAATAACTTCCTGTAAACCTCCCTTTTTCAAGTCCCTGAAACCGCCTCTGCCGTGCAATATTTATTATAGTTCACTAAAATCAACTAATTTGCACTTGCTTCAATCACCGGACAACTCCCATGTAACTCCTTTATACTTCAGGTAGTTAGGAAGAAGCCGTGAAGTTCGCATCTATATCGCGAAATGTCGCCGAAAAAACTCCAAAAACCGGGCCCTGGCTCTGTTAAGGTTAGGAACTCAAAATTTTGACTCCATATGCGGAATTAAATTGTAGGCAAGGTCCCAAAATTGCATGGGTTTGCTCTTAGCCGTTCGGAAGATATCTGCGAAAAAAACCTGAGGGTGGGCAGAATCTGCCCCCTGCCACTAATAGGGTTAAGCATGTTAGATCTGATTCCTTTAATCTATTTTTCCCCCGGATTAGCAAAAGGGCAAACACTTGACTGTTTAGAACACCATGTGCTCAATGGTACCTGTGCATCGAGGCATAGCGGCAGGGGTGTAGGTTCCTATTTAGTTGGGGGCTTCAGCTCCCCCAACTGGGGCTTTAGCCCCCCCCCCAACTTTGACGAAGAAGTGGGTCAAATCCGTGGAGAAATCTGCATTTTGTGGATTTTGATGGTACTTTAAGCGTTTTTTGTCCAGCTCAGACCCCCCCCCCCCCCCACTTGTTTGGAGAAGCTTCGCCCCTGCATAGCGGTGTCACTGTAACAAACAAATCCACAGCTATTTCCACACAGACATGTTTTCAATCAGTTGGAAGTCCAAAATCGAACGTATAATAAACTTTACTTTATTAACTCGCGAGTTACTGGGGGGCTATTTTTTGCCCCCCCTCCCGTTATTTTGCAATTACTCCTAAACGAACACCCGTATCGTCACCAAACTTGCAGTAACTTCTCTCACATCAATTCTACACATGTTGGCAAAATTAAAAATGTAAGGCTATGATAGGTCAACCGGGAATGACGTCAGAGTGACGTTATGTTCTTCGGTTTTTGTTGCAAAATAATGGTTTGCGGAAAACGCTGTCAAAGGTACGATATTTGAGATAAACTGAATTGTATTAAATCAAATTACTGACAATAGACCGGGCTATCACACTGCTATCTCGGATTTTTTAGTTTTTTATAAATTAAATTTTTGAGAAATCCAAAGACATTTTTTTTTGTTTTTACAAAATGTTCAAGAAAAAATCATAATTATCCAAAAACCGGAATATATGTGATCGAGACGTATGCGGTGAATATGTGTACCAAATTTAAAGTCGATATCTTTAAAAATGACCGAGTTATGACCTTTAAATGACAAAAATCGACCACTTCTCACAGCATTCCTATGACAAAAAAACGCATTTCCATTTTTTATTTTTACTTCTATTTATATGGAACAAACAATGTTCTAAGGTCATTTTTCGCGTTCTAGACGAAAAACAAACCCATAAACATGTGTTACAACGCCTAATGACCGTAATCTGCAGTTTGACCTCGTGACCTCGGATGACCTTGACCTGACCCAAGGTCATACACAGCTTAGAAAGGTACTTAGAAGTGTCAGACACACGAATCATACCGATTTATCAACGGCTTATGCGTTTAATATCGCAATTTTGCGCGACAATTCCATCCATAGAGACCTTTTGACACGGTCAAACATTTTGTACTTGACCTGACCTGTGACGTCATCGGTGACCCCGAGGTCAACAATATTATGTTTCCCTCGATAAATGTCCCAGGGCTATCGAATGCCGTTTGAATTTTTACATTCGGTCCAGTAGTTCCGGAGATCAGAGGGGGGCAAAAAATAGCCCCCCCCCCCCAGTAAGTCGCGTTATGAAATATACCCCAGTAACTCGCGGGTTAAAAGGCTATGCGAATGAAGCGGCATGATGTGACTCGGGATAAGTCTTTAAAACGGCTTAAACCTTATTTAGACATACAGGTGTCAGAGAGATTAGTGGCAGGTGCAAGGTCCTGCGCAGCATTATTCCGTAACTTGGCTGTTTATCGCTCGATCATGATAACATCGTGCATTCTTTTATGTAGGGCGTGTGCACATGGGCGGATCCAGGGGGGGGGGGGTGGCACGGGGCCCCCAACCACCTGGAATTGTCGCAAATTTGACACATTTCCTGAGATAATATAAAATCTAAGCAACTTTTACCAAGGAAAGTTTGTTTTTAAATCAGTTATCGATGCACAAGCAAGCGAAATCCGATGAGTTTTCAGAATCGTGTGAGACTTTTTGGGATTTGCCCCCCCCCCCAAACTGACCCAAACCACCCATCCTGGATCCGCCCTTGTGAAGATATACCCAATAATTTTCCTCTGTAACATTATATAGAAGACAAAATGATGAAGTCCATTATTCGGCATTGTTGAGACAGTTCCACATTTGCCTTGGTGCTGACTAGGCCAGGCCCCTTGCTCAACAGGATGACAACGATCGGGATTCAGTAACAGGAGGGCGAAACGGTTTCCTGCCTCTGGGAATAGTGGCGGGAGGGGGCGAAACTGTGTTGTTAAAACGAGGAGACTGCCTCTGGGAATAGTGGCGGGAAGGGGCGAAACTGCGGTGTTAAAACGAGGAGACTGGCTCTGGGAATAGTGGCGGGAGGGGGCGAAACTGCGGTGTTAAAACGAGGAGACTGCCTCTGGGAATAGTTGCGGGAAGGAGCGGAACTGCGGTGTTAAAACGAGGAGACTGGCTCTGGGAATAGTGGCGGGAGGGGGCGAAACTGCGGTGTTAAAACGAGAAGACTGGCCTGGGAATATTGGCGGGAGGGGGCGAAACTGCGATGCTAAAACGAGGAGACTGGCTCTGGGAATAGTGGCGGGAAGGGGCGAAACTGCGGTGTTAAAACGAGAAGACTGCCTCTGGGAATAGTGGCGGGAGGGGGCGAAACTGCGGTGTTAAAACGAGGAGACTGGCTCTGGGAATAGTGGCGGGAGGGGGCGAAACTGCGGTGTTAAAACGAGGAGACTGCCTCTGGGAATAGTGGCGGGAGGGGGCGAAACTGCGGTGTTAAAACGAGAAGACTGGCCTGGGAATAGTGGCGGGAGGGGGCGAAACTGCGATGTTAAAACGAGGAGACTGGCTCTGGGAATAGTGGCGGGAGGGGGCGAAACTGCGGTGTTAAAACGAGGAGACTGCCTCTGGAAATAGTGGCTGGAGGGGGCGAAACTGCGGCGTTAAAACGAGGAGACTGGCTCTGGGAATAGTGGCGGGAGGGGGCGAAACTGCGGTGTTAAAACGAGGAGACTGGCTCTGGGAATAGTGGCGGGAGGGGGCGGAACTGCGGTGTTAAAACGAGGAGACTGCCTCTGGGAAAAGTGGCGGGAGGGGGCGGAACTGCGGTGTTAAAACGAGGAGACTGGCATGTGCAGACAATTTGCATCAATGTCACAAAATAGTACTATATGGCTTACGGAAAGCCACTTCTCAACTTTGCAGTTTTACAGTTTAAGTGTGCTATTGACTGCGCTTCTGGTCCCTGTGAGACCGTTGACTGCGCTTCTGCTCCCTGTGAGACCGTTGACTGCGCTTCTGTTCTCTGTGAGACCGTTGACTGCGCTTCTGCTCTCTGTGAGATCGTTGACTGCTCTTCTGCTCCCTGTGAGACCGTTGACTGCGCTTCTTCTCCCTGTGAGACCGTTGACTGCGCTTCTTCTCCCTGTGAGACCGTTGACTACGCTTCTGCTCCCTGTGAGACCGTTGACTGCTCTTCTGCTCTCTGTGAGACCGTTGACTGCGCTTCTGCTCCCTGTGAGACCGTTGACTGCGCTTCTTCTCCCTGTGAGACCGTTGACTACGCTTCTGCTCTCTGTGAGCCCGTTACTGTGCTTCTTCTCCCTGTGAGACCGTTGACTGCGCTTCTGCTCCCTGTGAGACCGTTGACTGCGCTTCTGCTCTCTGTGAGACCGTGAACTGCGCTTCTGCTCCCTGTGAGACCGTTGACTGCGCTTCTGCTCCCTGTGAGACCGTTGACTGCGCTTCTGCTCCCTGTGAGACCGTTGATTGCGCTTCTGCTCTCTGTGAGACTGTTGACTGCGCTTCTTCTCCCTGTGAGACCGTTGACTGCGCTTCTGGTTCCTGTGAGACCGTTGACTGCGCTTCTGCTCCCTGTGAGACCGTTGACTGCGCTTATGCTCCCTGTTAGACTGTTGACTGCACTTCTTCTCCCTATGAGACTGTTGACTGCGCTTCTGCTCCCTGTGAGACCGTTGACTGCGCTTCTGCTCTCTGTGAGACCGTTGACTGCGCTTCTTCTCCCTGTGAGACCGTTGACTGCGCTTCTGCTCCTTGTGAGACCGTTGACTGTGCTTCTGCTCTCTGTGAGACCGTTGACTGCGCTTCTTCTCCCTGTGAGACCGTTGACTGCGCTTCTGCTCCCTGTGAGACTGTTGACTGCGCTTCTGCTCCCTGTGAGACTGTTGACTGCGCTTCTGCTCTCTGTGAGACCGTTGACTGTGCCGCTGCTAACCGTGAGGCTGACCGTTGTCAGGGCGTGCCTGTCCGCCGCTGTACCCGTTCCTGGGCAACACTGACGAGCTGCTCGGCCTGGACGTGAAGTACACCAAGTTCTGGCGCGCGGACGGCGGCGTCGTCAGCCTCATCTGCATCGACCTCAATCACGTGCTGATCTGGAGCCAGGCGCAGGTCGGCCTGGTGAGTCACCCGGAGAGTCCAGAGGTGCACTTGCAGCGTCACGCTGGTGGGTGACAGGCCACCAGAGCTTTGCTCAAGTGAGAAGCAGACAGATTTTCGCAATTCTTTTGGCATGACAAGTCACTTGTGATTAGTGATCAACGGTCGGCATGAAACTTACTTATATACGTACGCAACTTACGCCTACGTAGATCTTTTATAAAAGGAAAAGATATATTCATTCCCGTTCCACTCGATAGTTTATTTGGATTGACCCGTTTGCATGGCATACTGCTCTAATCAGAGTATACCAGTTTGTACCAGTATGTACCAAGCACGTAGCCAGGATTTGTATCAGGGGGTGGGGGAAGGGGGGTCGTCGGTGGTAGACACAAATTTCGTTCCTCAGACATATTTCATCTAGTGTAAATTTGTTTTGCTCAGGGGGGGGGGGGGGGGGGGGGGCAGTGGCGGGGATCCAGGGGGGGGGGGGGGTCACGGGGTTCATGACCCCACCCCCTCCCCCCTTTGGCCGTGAAGGGCACTACCGCGCCGGGGGCACCAGGGTCACCACCGTCCCGGGACACCACCAAAACCCCAAAATAAAGTAAAAAGAAAGAAAAAAAGAAAGCAAAAAAGGAGAGCAAAACAATCCAAAGTAAAGCAAAAAATGCTGCACCGCTACGTGGCGCACATCATTCAGTATTCTTTGAACCAAGGGCACCACCGCGCCGGTGTACCAGGGGCACCAACGCGCCGGTGTACCAGAGGCACCACCGCGCCGGCGTACCAGTGCTACTACCGCATTGGCGTACCAGGGCCACGACAGCGCCGGTGTACCAGGGGCACCACCGTGCCGGTAGGCGGCACTGTGGGACGAGGGGAGGTACCGGGGCACCGTGCCTCCTTGAATCCAGGAGGGGGAAACAATGGCCTGGTGCCGCCATGAAATCACAAGCATTGGTCGCTGGGATTATTTTTTCTCGCGAAATGATGCTAAATTAGAATTGCTAAATTATGTAAAAAAATGTCCCTTTATGCCTCCCGTCCCTTGGGATATGAAGGGGCACCAACGTGCTTTTATACCAGAGGCAACAACGTATCGGACTCGAGGGACCCTGAGGGCCCTCGGGAGTCGGGATCCGCTTCCATAGGCGGTGGAACAGGGGGGGGCACCGGGCACCGTGCCCCCTTGCATCCAGGAGGATGGGGAGGCGGGGAGGCGGGGCACCAATGCCCTGGTGCTCCATCCAATTTCTGAAAACCCACATATTTTATGCGAAATGGTGCAAAATTAAGAGACAAAAAACGCGCCGCGCGGCGCATATTACATACGTGCGTCCTGATAAATCCTCGATGTCACAATGTTTGTTGACTATCGTTTTTTTGTCGCGAACGAACCCATAGGGCCCGCCATTTGGGCTTTTTTATAATGTGGTCCATGGCTGGAAATCCATGAAACGTATTTGAAACTGGTAAGTAACCGCACTTAACTGGTATTAACTGTTACTGTTAACTGTTAACTGTTATAATTTTGTGATTAAAAAGTCGAAAATATCACATTTTTGTGCCGCCGCCGCGAAATTCTTTCTATCTTTGAGGTGGAAGTGAATCCATTGAGTCTCATTGAGCATTGGTGCTGATATATATATATATATATATATATATATATATATATATATATATATATATATATATATATATATATATATATATATATATATATATATATATATATATATATATATATATATATATATATATATATATATATATATATATATATATATATATATATATATATATATATATATATATATATATATATATATATATATATATATATATATATATATATATATATATATATATATATATATATATATATATATATATATATATATATATATATATATATATATATATATATATATATATATATATATATATATATATATATATATATATATATATATATATATATATATATATATATATATATATATATATATATATATATATATATATATATATATATATATATATATATATATATATATATATATATATATATATATATATATATATATATATATATATATATATATATATATATATATATATATATATATATATATATATATATATATATATATATATATATATATATATATATATATATATATATATATATATATATATATATATATATATATATATATATATATATATATATATATATATATATATATATATATATATATATATATATTATATATATATATATATATATATATATATATATATATATATATATATATATATATATATATATATATATATATATATATATATATATATATATATATATATATATATATATATATATATATATATATATATATATATATATATATATATATATATATATATATATATATATATATATATATATATATATATATATATATATATATATATATATATATATATATATATATATATATATATATATATATATATATATATATATATATATATATATATATATATATATATATATATATATATATATATATTTATATATATATATATATATATATATATATATATATATATATATATATATATATATATATATATATATATATATATATATATATATATATATATATATATATATATATATATATATATATATATATATATATATATATATTATATATATATATATATATATATATATATATATATATATATATATATATATATATATATATATATATATATATATATATATATATATATATATATATATATATATATATATATATATATATATATATATATATATATATATATATATATATATATATATATATATATATATATATATATATATATATATATATATATATATATATATATATATATATATATATATATATATATATATATATATATATATATAGTATATATATATATATATATATATATATATATATATATATATATATATATATATATATATATATATATATATATATATATATATATATATATATATATATATATATATATATATATATATATATATATATATATATATATATATATATATATATATATATATATATATATATATATATATATATATATATATATATATATATATGTATATGTATATGTATATGTATATATATATATATATATATATATATATATATATATATA